>PNEQ01135445.1:11543-65025 GCA_003012365.1 Medauroidea extradentata
TATATATATATATATATATATATATATATATATATATATATATATATATATATATATATATAGAAAGAGAGAGAGAGAGAATTTTAGAAAAGTTTGGCTCAATATGTATTTATTGTGGTTTTTGGAGCGTTAGTTACGCTCAAATTGCCAGAAACCATTATGAGGTCTATCAAGTATTGAGAGTTATGTAGGAATAAGTCATGTATGGGTTTGAACGCAACATTGCATCTTCAAGCGTTTATGAAATTTAACCTGCTAAAGTTAATTGCGTTTGGTAAGTCACGTAAGCAGGATTACTCTATCACAAGACGTCAGCGGAGTTGTTACCAAACGTCCGCAAGCAATTCGAAGTTTAATGTGGCGAAAGTTTGAAACTGGTTGAATATTTTATACAGTCTTAAACTAAAATCCACTAATAAAGTAAATTTTACTTATCGTAATATTGTGTTCTAAAAAATCGTGTAAAAACAATACATCACATAAACATGTTTAATATTTAAAATTTAAAAAAAATTGCTCAACTCCGTGATTTACAGTCACGCATCGACAGAAAATTGTGCTATTTCTGCGATAGTTACCACAACATTAATATTTGTTTTCAATATTTATTGAAACTCTACTGAATAATAAACAAGCGCGATAAAAATATGTTTCGACTGAAAACCATAAATGAAACGAAAATTAAATGGTGATACGTATTTGCACAGATGGCATTAATTTGGCTATGTTTGTAATTTAGGGTGTTTGAAACAATAGCTCTGTAAAACAATTTATGATTTAAGTTAATTTTATTATTTGAGATCAATCACTTTTCTTTCCTGTTAACATTATTCATAATATTTGTTTCGCTTTGCTTCTGTCTGTGTCTTAACGTATTAGTATAAATCCACAATGGTTCACCCGGGTGACATTTCTCGCACACCCTTTCGCATCTCGCCAGTTACGTAGCAGACGATGAAATAACTGGATCAGCAGCAGACGTACAGACTTGGAGGCGGACGAGTTAAAAGGGGCGGGGTTGGTCAAGGAAGGGGGGTGTTTATCTGGGACCATCTGTGTCGACGTGATACAGTTCCTCGATAGTTCTCCCGGCGAGGCGAAACATCGTATAAACTGCGTGCAGCAGGCGTCGGTCGAGCTTCTGCGAAATCCCGCAGGACTGGCGAAGGGGAAGGTGGTTGACTAGGAAGTTAGCGGCACGCCATCGCCTGACAGTGGCGGCTGAACCTGACGTATCGAACTTTCACTTCGCTCGGTGGCTGTTTAGCTCGCCGAGTGGCATACGACTGGCAGAGCGACTGTGCCCTCACACGAGCTGTTCAATGTAAGAATAAGCTTTTTTGAAGATAGTGCTGTATTTATTCACTACAGGATGTATCAGTACAGCGGTTACAAACTTTAATGAGAGAGATACAGAGAGAGAGAGAGAGTTTCACCCAGACGATGGGAAATCACTAGGGATCTACAAAACTCGCGTTTATGCTTGATAACAGACTACACTTAGCAGTCCTACATTTACACAATTACAGTATGAGATGACACTGGCCGTAGCCTCTATGTGATGTGTGATCGCTGTACAGCACAGGACAGATGCATTTTATCCGGCAGACCACAGCACTTTTGGCCTATGGGGGAAGTTGGACGAGCATATAAACAATTTGGAGGCTAACCTATGGTGGTAAGAAATAACGCGAATTTTTATGTCTCTAGAAATCACATAGCAATGTTTGGAAACATTTTCCTGGCGCGGTAGCGACGACACAAAACACAGGAAAGAAAGGACACGAATAAGAGGAGAAAATAACAGCAAAAAAAGTTAAGAGGAAAGAACATAAAGAGACATCGATCGTCATCACCAGCCAAAGATTTTCTGGCATTTTTGCTGTGTTAGGATTAATAAACATGTTTTCTCCCCTTGTGCGCTTCCGTTCTTTCTTGTGTTTTGTGTCACAGGAATGCGTTTCCGACTATTTATTGCTATGTGATTTCCCACGTCTGTGTGTACTCCATCTCTCCTGAAAGTTTGTAACCGCTGTACTGATACGTTCTGTATACATTAAATGAATGCCCATTCGTCTGTATATTTGCAACGCATGCGTTCCTATACCATTAATCCGATTGCAAAAAACTGTGGTGAGTTGTCCAACGTGCGCCCGCAAAGTTTGCTAACAACAAAATATATATTTTTTTATGAGAATGTGTCAAAACAAGACAGGGGAGTTAGAACAGGGTAATAAAAAAATACCGAAAACACTTTCTTTAAAATGTTTTTCGACGTTATTAATGACCCTTAATATTTTTTTTTTGCATAATTCAAAATTTTAAAATTTTAAGTTTCAGAAATTTTGTAGAAAATTTTAGAAAATGTTTACAGAAATTTATCACTTTTACTATTATTATCGATACTGATATTATTGTTTTCATGTAATTCGAAGTGTCCAAAAATTTTTAACAAGAACTTTCGATTTTTTTTATTTAGTCGAGTAGTCGTACTAAACATATTATGACATTAAATTTAAAACTATGAAAATGAAGTCATGTGCAACAGCTTGTAAACAAATAAAATATCGGATAGATAATGAGCCCAACGGCAGGTTGTCTCGTAGCTTATACACCGTTACATCAGAGATTACGTAAAAATTGGCCCTACAATGGTGCAGAGACGGAATGTAAGGTAAGAGTGGAGGAAATTTTCCGGCCAATGACAATGTCCGCAACCAACGATTCCCACACGCGAATAAACCGCGACGAACCCCGCTATGTTGGAAGTGTAGTGGCCTGTTCACTACACCGCCACGGTGCCCTTTTTTCGTTGGTGCCACATACGGCACTTATTATTATTGATAACATATTTCTTTGTGTTAACTTCTTCTTACACTTCTATGTTTATATTGATAATGGGAGGAAATATACCATTTTTTCATAACAAAAAATCAGTAACCAGTAGGTAATTTTCGAAAGTTCTCAAACTACTGCGTTTAGCCTCTACGCCCTAAGATAGGTTTCTTTGAATTACATAAACTATATTTGGATCATCTAAACATTTCGTTGCTCGTAAAGTACTAAATGTATATATCTACTACATATAAACCCTATCAATTCTCAAAATTTGCATTGCTATTGTTAAAACATTTAAATATTGGCTTCGTTTCGCATACTGTTTCAAACCCTCGTGTGTATTTACAGAAGCGTTCACAAAGAATAACTTATCTTAGTCACAAATTCTTATTTGTATTGGGTCGTAAGTCACAATTACTGACTTTTATGTGGTAATTACTGACATGATTGTTAACGTATATCGCATGCACAATTCTGTTTACGAAGAACGGAAAGGTTAAGGGAGATAACTTCAGTCCGTTATATGAGTCGTATAGTTCTAAACGTGCCTTCTCCACTTTTCCTGTTTTTTTTTTCAAAATCAAGAAAAACTATTTCATGATGTTTACAATACATTTTTAATGGTTTATAACTTTGTACAGCAAGAATATGAATCAAAGAATAGTTATACAAAGTAATATAGTTGGAAGTTATATATTGCGAGCAGTATAATGAATATAAAAATGAAGATGCCATATTTTGAAACTTACACTGGAGTTTGGCAGGTTTTGGAAGTAAACATATGTGGATATGGCAGGTTTTGGAAGTACTAACCAGAAATCTTTAACATTCACAATACTACAGTCACTTTCAATTCACAAAATTTTAAATTTGAATCAAGAAACGTATGCCAAAAAAACTAACAAGCATGAATATAATATGGTGGAAATATGACTGCAGTTACAAGAAACTGTATTATTTAAAATATCTTGCCTCCTGAAACGCCCTTAATTTTACCTCTGCAATAGTGTGTTTCAAGGGGTTGTAATTGCACAATATATTGTGAAATAAATTTACGCTTCGGTGCACAGGCTTTTGACCGAGTGTCCCCCACCTCTACGTTCAGTCAACTCCTTGTGTTTTATGAAATGCTTCTTACAAATGTTCTGCACTCTCGTCTTTTTTACACCCAAAATCCTTAAAAATGTCTTCTGAGACACGCGAATTTTACCAGGTTCTCCTGGTCTCATTGTTGCCTTCTATTTCAGTAGGTTTATCCATTATGTAATAACACAAACGAAAAATTACATAAATTGCACACCAGGTTATGTCTACGCACAGTGAAAGCACAACAATAACACGTGGAGAAAACATGTTAAAATCTAATAGTGCCAGTTCATGCAGCCTCAGAAATAAATATTTCCTCCTATTAAAAAAGAACATTATATTATAACTCATTCCAAACTTTTAAAATGAAAACAAAATAAAAATGTTGTTTCTGTTAGGATAAGGCATGTTTTGGAACCAACGTTAAAGTGGCCGACATATTATGTGAAGGATAAGGCAGCTTTAGGAATACCTTGGAGAAGGCGTGTTTTGGAACTACTTTTTACGGGAGAAGACAGGTTTTGGAAACAACCTCGGTTTTTTATAGCCTTATATATTGTAGTAGATTTTTTTTTTTAACAACCTGAAGATTTCAATAGATGCAGAATGTGCCTGTATCGATAACTTATTTTCTGATTTTTGTGGAGAAGGCAGGTTTTGGAACTATACGACTCATAAATTTTCTTTTTTAGCACGGATTTCTTAATTGCAGATTTTTTGTAGCACATCAAAGAAAAAATAACGGGTAATTTTTTACGAGTTTTCTTATTTCCGTAAACTGATAAAGTTAGCAGTAAACACAATCCGATGCCGGATGCGACGTAAAATCGGAGATGCCGTAAAGATGTCGGGGCTGCCAGATATAGCGGGACTTGTTTGTGCTCAGGAGGCGACCGCAGCAATTAAACGGTGGACACCGGGGCAAATGGCGGACAAGAGAGAGGCAGTGGTGTGGATGAAAGGACGAACAGGACTATAACACGGACACTTAAAGTGGGAACGAGGTTTGCCACACCCCTTCGCCCCCCGCAGCATGAGATCCCCTGGGGGTTAAGTGGGGCTTGTAGTCGAACGACGTCTACCAAATACGGGAAGCAGTAAACCAAGATGGTGGCAGGGCGGGTGGAGTATTACCAAGGAGAATGGTCGGGAGGAGGGAGGTTGCAAAGACAAGGTCCGTGCTTCCACGTACCATGCTGTCGTGCGACAGAAATTGCACGAGCACGAAAATTGGGCATGTTCATTAATTGGTCATTCGGCCTGGGACCCACCTACCGGCACAGCGCGCTCGTAATTAACTGACCGTGCGTGAGCGAACTACAAGTTCGACCAGTAGAAGGGTAGCCGTACGCAGCCACGCACGCACTGAGAACAATGTACGTATTTTTACGACAAACAAATGAATGAATAGTTTTAGAAACAATGTATGTCAACTTTATAACAAAATGAGTTGTGGGTGTTATAATTTGGTACAGAAGTAGTCAATGTAATATAGTGTTTCTGAAATAAATTGACAGTTCTGTAGCTTGCTACACACGCAAATGACGCTTTATGTGATTTAATAATGCGTGCATTTAACTCTATTTAAAATTATAAAACCCACGACTAATTTTGATAGAGAATTGACATGTTGTTTCTTAAATTACTGATTCAAATAAATAAGGTTGATATAAATTTTACTGTAAGAAATAAATTACTGTAAATACAACAATCGCAATGTCAAAGCTAATCCTGCAGCTTATTTACTTCGACAATAACATTTTGTTGAAGTAATTTGTTTAATTTAAACTTGTATTTAGTTGATTACACTATATTTTTCTTAAGATGTTATATTTAATAATACGCTCATTTGCTTTTTACACATAATATTTATTTCTCTTTAAAATACTTGCAATTGTTCGTGTTTTGTTTCCTTATAGTGTTACATTCGTATAAGTTAAACATATTTGTGAGTTAGGGCCTACTATACACATTTTAATTGTAATTATTATTTATATTTTTAACAAAGAAACGAATTGGTTGGAAGCGACGAAGCGTGTCAGTTTAAACTGTTCTTCTAATATCGGTCATTTGCTACGTGTTGCTTTAACTGTGGCTAAGGAAAGCTGCTGCTATACACTCGGTGGTTAGAAAGGAGTCTGATCCTTTATTCATATTAAGTAAATGTGTGTATTATTAATTTTTATCGATAATTGTGTAGTTAATTGTGGTTAAATGAATGAAGGGAAATAAAATTTTAAATCACACTGTGGCGGGTACACGCGAGTTTAATTATGGATTTTTTTATGTCATGTGACCTATATTTCATCACACATTTTCTGTAACATCATGCAGAAGTGATGAAGAAGAAATCAGAAAAAAATTTGGTAGCTAACCAGAATTACAGGTTTGTCGGAAATTATTAATTTTAATATAAATCACTGTCTCAGGTATACGTTTGCTGGACTTAAACTAATAAACATGTAAATTATGTATAGCAAAATTAATATAGTTAAGGATGTAACTGTACTTGAATTCATATAAACACAAATTTGAACATCTATGTAAGTTGAGATAGTCTTAGGGATAAAGGGCGCGGTATATTGACAAGCACAAGTTTGCTGGTTGAAGTCCGGGTGCATCTGTTCAATTCGTTTTATATTATTATATTCAAATATTAGTTGTGTTACAGTTACTGAATATTTTATGATCAGAATAAATAAAACTGTTCCAGTCTCATATACTTTAACGGTTGCTTTAGCACATAAAGCAGGTTTGATTTAAGAATGCATATATGTATGGTGTTATTAAAAACGCAATTTAGTTCAGACAACAAAAATATTACAAACAAATAGCTTGGTTGTGTTAGGTAGCACGTACTGAAATGTGTTATTTTGTTGTTTGGAAACTAGTTTTCTTTGATTATACATTTTATTCTCGGTGCTGTCACGCACGCGATGTCTCGGACTTCGCTAGATCACGTGACCAACCGTAGCTATTTTCCCGGGCGGCATATTAAGTCAGCATTTCAGTCTAACGAACACGGTCTACAGCAACTTTTATCACCGTGCTTTTGTTTTAATGTTTGTCCCAGATATTTTTTTATTATTTTAGGCACAACATGTAACTAAATTTTTCTATAAATAATTTTTTGTCTCTCATAGTTTTTGCGTGATGAATCGTCAAAGTAAAAATTCGCAAGTTACAACTGTAAGGACGAAACTATAACCACTCACTTACCAAGCTGAAAAAAATGCGCAGTGAATAACGATGTTGGAGGCTCGTGCATAAAATGGGAAAATATATTTATTGTACTCAAATAAAAATGCTGCAATTTGAAAGAAAAAGTTTAAAAATTTTATACATATATTTTAATGCAAAAATATTTTATTTTATAGATTATAAGAACGTCATTCACTGTGATTTGTTCAGTTTGGTAAGTGAGCTGATTTTAGTGTAATCCTCGAAGCCATAACATGCAAATTTTGATTTTGACGAGCCATTACACAAAAACTATGAGAAATGAAAAAATTTTCATAAAGTCGAAATTTTGTTTCATTTTGTGTCTAACACAAGAAAAATATAAATGGTGCAAATTTAAAATTAAAAACTTGGTGTTGAATATTGCCCTAGCCCGTGCCCGTAAGGGAGTTCTCCACTTTGGAGCTATGAAGATAGTTATGATACGATTTACGTTTTTAACTATATATTAGGTGGGACTCTTGTCAATTGTCTCGGTATTGCTATCAGACACAAACAATTTTCTGTATTTACAGAATGAAAATATTGCGACAAGAATTTATATGTAGATAAACGTGGATTACGTGTATTTCAGTAATTTCTTTGGAATGGAAATACGAATTTGCTCATAGTTTTGAGAGTATTAAAAATCTGCCTTTACAAAGCAGTCTTTAAAATTTTCACAAAAACAAGTGGAAAGCACTGAGATGAACAAAATTATTAGTGCTGGCCTACATTTATCTTCGACAGGTGTTACGCCGCACCAAATTTAATGTAACATGTAGATCATGTTCTCGCCCCCGCAAGGGCGTTGAAGGTAGCAGCGCCCTTAGTACCAGTAACTCTCAAGACTGAAAGAAAATGTTAACGTTTATGTCACTGTGGAATTAATATAAGCTGCAAGTATCCAGCTATGCTCTACCATCGTGTTCATCTCCGCAAAACTCAAGTGGATTTGGAGTGTCAAATCTTCAGTTGTCATTTGTATTTCAAGTACAATTTTAGACAGAAAATAAATGCACTATGTTATGATTACCAAGAGCCTCGCCTATAAAATGGGCTGGCGACGACATCAGTGCAATAAGGTCGGTGGCCTCAGCGATTCTCCCCACCAGCATTGAAGTGTCGCAGTATAATGCAAAGTATTATATTTATTGTAAATTATCAGGAATGTAATTAATTGTTTATTTATTTTATTGTAAATTATAATGTTAATGTTCACAAGTGAGCTCAAATTTAAAAAAAAAATACATAAATTTAAAAAAAAAACGCGACGAAAGAGCAAACAACAAAGAAATATTAGCAAATGTTCTTAAATTTTTGTTAAAACATTTGTAAAACTTGATGTAAAATAATTTACTTTGCAAAAAAACTATGTATTTTGTTTAGAAAATTTAGATTTCGTATTTTAAAAAATTTATACTTTACAGTTCACTTCTAAAAATCATGGAAATAAATATAGTTTATACTGAGTGCAATAGTAATTGGTAGTCATGAGAAAAAATTTTGTAACAGCGATATGAGAATACCAGTTTAATGACATCACACTTTATGTCAAAAAATAATATTAGTCACATAATGTTATTTAGTGTTAGGTCAGTGTACGTTCCTTGTAATGCTATCCCTTAGATTGAAATTTTGGAGGGAAAGGTGCACCAATTAAATCTTCTGTAGAAGCGATTTTTACACAGTGTCCGTAATAATGAAATGTAGGCCCTACTAAATTTCAAGCTATTCCGTCTCTATCCTTATTCTAAAACCTCGTTACGGCCAAATTATATAGTTGATTCATAGATATGTGAATTTAGACTGTAGTAAACTGTGATAATCTTGTTAAGTTTTTCACACAAATTTATTACTCTTTGTGCGACGTAAGCGTAAATTATTTTCAAAGTTTTCTATTATTGTAATGTTATTTGCATGCAATTAAATTTCAATTTTTTATTAACTAAACGAAATGTTACTAGACATACTAGTTAGATCCCACCAATAAGTGGACATTCAGAACAGTTTTCATCAAGCAAAGGCTGCACGTATCGCGGTACCTAAACTCGCAGTAGTTTGCCGCGTTCACGAAAGAAGATATGCACGTCATAGCTATAACTCAAGGCCTTGCATCAAACCTTCACCTTCAACAGAACAACGCAGCTCGGCGTTGACCGAATACTAACATTAGAATTGCAAGAAACGAAGGAAGATTTTTTACCTTTAGCTGTCCGTCTGTCATAGTTTATCCTTAAGGAAAATTTTCCTTTCCGTCTGATGAAGCAACCACATTCCATATCCTACTGCTACAATACTGCAAGAGCACCTATTGAACCATATACAGTATGGTTGTTATTTCAAAATCCGACCGACCTCTATGATATGGAGACGTATAATTTTGGAAACATTGGTGGTAATGTTATGATTACCAAGAGCCTCGCCTGGAGGACGGGCAAGTGACGACGGCAGTGGAATTAGATCAGTAGTTTCACAAGACAAGGGCCTCAGCTATCCTACCCCCCTGCACTAAGGTGTGGCAGTATAATGTAAAGTATTGGGGGAATCGTGGTCTGTCTCCTTCAAGCCTTCCAGCCGTCACCACCTCGCCAGGATGGTCCTGGGTCGAGACCCACGACGTGCCGCCGTCCGTCGATAGCCGAGCACATACATCATCAGCCACTGGCACATCATTTGACGTTGAGGTCTAAGGTGTCCGAAGGGTCACCCATCATAGAGTAGAGTTTAAACTTAACTAACTAAACAGCCGCTCCCCTCATATCTAAATTTTGTAATATAACTTTGTAGTAGTGTGTAAACTAAACTATGTAGATAAAGGCCATCGTAATTAGATTAACATATTTCATTTAACCGTAACCCTCACCTTTAACTTAACCACTTAACAAGTTTCAGTATAAAGTGCCTACCTCTGGCTACAGCCACCCAAACTTAAATCATGTGTAAAACATTTTTAGTAAAATGTTATACAATAGCACGTATACCTCTGAATGTAAGCACCAGGAACATAGGTGAGTAAACTTGATTTGTTCGGAAGGTCTGTTTAGCCTATTTTAATGTAATTTACATTGAAAAATTGCTTGCTACGGTCCGCGCGCCAGCTCTTGAGTCCCTGCCTGATATGCGTTTTACGTCCACCAATATATAAATAATAGAACAGCCGGATAGCATTTGGACGCACATGCTAGCTGTAGTAACGTCTTTAGGATAAGTTTGCTATAAGTGTTGCTGTGGCGTACATGACGCTTAGGACGAAAAACGCATGCACGCCAGGGACTCGGAGCTGGTGCGCGGACAAAAAGTAGTTTTACTTTTTTATTGCGTGTTAAAGGTATTATAAATCTTATTGAGTTTTAGCAGGAAAATATAAAAAGTAATAAAAATACTTTCTGTGAATCTTTTTGTAAGCTTTGGACGCGTTACCAGTATAAAACACTATTATTCTCTCTACTCAGTCCGATTACACAGAAACACTTCTCTGAACAGCTGTAACGTAATAAGAATTAATCAAAAAATAACATCAGAAAAATCGCACTACTATGTTATATTTGGTGGTTAGTAATTATCATCCCACGGTTTTGGCGCCGGCTCAACGCGAAACTGGGACATATATTAATCAGACATTGATTTCATTGTGGGAAGTATTTTTTTTTGCATAGAGGTAGAAGCAGTTTTTTGTGGAACATTATGCTATACTGTAATTAGTATGAAATATTTTTTTTTTTATATTTATAACACAGTATTCAAATATCAGTTTAAATATAGGCAAAACATCTGTCCACGTGTCAACTATAGATAGGAGTTACATTTACCCAGGTGACTTAATGAGATTGCATTTACATTCTTCACCCGTATGCAGAATGGCCAGGAAGGACAGGAAACACACGGGCTGCGTTAAATAATTTAGTTGATAGGGCGAGGTCGCACGCAAAGCAGAGCTTGCACACAGGCGCTTGTTCCACGCGGCACAAAGCGTCCCACTTTCATGACGAGAGCCTTAGGCGTCTCTGCGAGCAGGCTGCTGTTTACCTCGGGGACCACCAAAAAGCAGATCCTCCTCCTCTGCTCCAGCACGCCAATCCAATCACGCGCCGGGGTTGGCGAAACTCATGGGTGGTGTCCGCGGATACCCACCCCTGCCTCCCTAACCACTCTCCTCCTAACTGGAACAACGACCCCTGCCTAACACGATTAGAATCCGAATCCGGGACGCCGTTAGACGACGCCGTGTCACCTGTACGGCCGTCCCCGTGCGTTCGCGCCGCGGCGCGTTGTCCGTGCGCACTCAAATAAATTAAACTAGTTCCTACTTTTTTTCTCTGTAACTACTGCCCGAATAAATACTGTTTTCTTTTTTATCTCCACCAGAACTAAGTTTTATTTTTGCTGTCGTTCGATTACATCTTGTGCATCCATTCAGGATCCTGAACCACTGTGTTTCAACATCAATAGAAGAAGCTTACTTCTGCCACGAAGTTAGTAAACGCGGCCAGTTTGAATGGAAATGCACGTATTATACGCTCTTAATGTTAGTCTTTTTAATTTTAATACATTGAATAATTAAATTGCACATTAGGTATGAAATCATCATCCAGAAAACCACGCACTTCTAAATTGTTTAATTTCTAATATCTAAAGACACATGTGACAGCAAGCACTCTTCTTAAGTTCCGTAAATAGGAACTAAGTCATCGATGTTACCATTGCAAAATAAGGTTTTTTTTTCGTCGACAGTAGCAGTAGGCTATTCCGTGATGTTGTTTTTTAATACGAATCACATCACATGCATTATGGTGTATTTAATTTAAGTCTGCATTGTTACACTAAAAAGTAGAGATATTCACGTTTTTATTTCGTCACAGGCTAAACTTCATTAAATTGTACACACCACAGCACAATCTGTAATTCAGTTGGTCACGAATCTTTTGAATTTTCGTTTACGTGTGTGACCTCGTTACACAAGATTGGCCACTACCATGGAGGCATTCTCCGCGGCAGGTCATGAAATTGTTAGCCAACGGGAGACTTCAACAAAGCATATTGTCATTTGGAGTTAGAATGCTGTCAAAAAACAACGCGTATTTTGTATGTTTCTACTGAAAATTATCGAATTATATTAGTTAATACTGATGTTGTAGGAATGGAATTTTTCTCCATCCTAGAAATGCTTGTAATACTTTAAATTTTATGTAAAAGAGGATTATGCTAGCATTTTATCTTGCGCGAATTTATTCCGCTCTCCGCACACATTAATTTGTGCTGTTTCGGACAATAATGCGTCGGATACCGTTTGATTTGGTCGAATGTTATGTTATTCAAAACCATGCGTTTTTCCTGTTTGTTATAATATGTTTCAAAATATTTCTTTGGTGATTTAAAAATATGTATTATCTGAAAATTACATCGCTTATTAAATATAAAGATTCGAAATCCTAAATATAAATAACGTTTAGTTTTAAATACTTCTTCCGACCTGAATTCCTTAAGGATCTAATGTTCTGATACATTATCAAATGCGTGATGCTGCGAAGGATTAATAAACCAGGTCGTCGTGAACAATAACAACTACTTTGGAGCCTGGGCTACAGTGTGTGTCGTTTCAGAAGAGTGCCCCTGCGAGGTTTGTTGTCCGCCATGCTCTAGTGATCCACGTGTTGTCTAATTACATCTAGCAGGAGAACAAGGGCAGGAAGTACTTTACTGGGAGCACTGCGTGACACGGCACGCTTCACGCGCGTGCCCACGAGTAGATGATCTCATCCCAGCGTAGGGACTTCACATCGGACAATGATAGTACACATATGTTAAGTTAATAGACGCCCTGGAAGTTTCTGCAAGGTCGGGAGACACGGAGCGAAACAAATACAATCTTTTGTGCAGACAGGAAGTCCTCAAGGCACCCTCTAAAGCCAATTTAGGGAAACATATTAGCTTTAAAAATCGTCAATATTTTCTGAAACGCCACATTATATGTTATTCAGATCTTAAAACCATGATCTATCATTTATTTCAAACAATTGCAAATAACTCGAATATGTTTTAACCAAATGTTTTGAAAAAATTTGATACTCTGTACAGTCATACGATACTAAAATGTTACCAGAGAGTTTTTAAAATATTGTACCGTTTGCTAGCAAAAAAAAATTATTTTGCTTCATTTTGGTTTATTTTGACAACAAAATATGTGAGGAGCAAAAAACAAAAAATCCGTTTGGTGTATTTCATCAGAAAAATTCAGATACAAACAATTATGTATGTGTTAAAAATGTAACGATGAATTTTCGATGTATGTATTAATTTGCATTAAAAAATATTTTCGAAACCACTGCAAAACTAAGAGCGAGGCCTTAAATCGCCAGACGTATTCATTATTACTGTTTAAAAGTCTGGGTGAGTTTAAAAGCTCAGTATTAATAAATTTAACTTTAAAGTAAGTTCACATACACGCCGAAAAGAGTTATTAAAATTACAATACATTGTTGGTCGCATTTTGAAGAGGGGCGTGTTTTTTGTTTCGTTCGTTGAAATTATTTTAATAAAATTATTTTCATTTTTATACATTACCGTATATTTATATTACTGATTTTATGTTGCTGAATTCTCTGTCGTATGTATCGTAATAACGATAAGACGAATATGTTTAGGTATAGGAACCAAACAATTTGCGATCTTATTACGAAGTTTGTACGTGGATTACGTCCGTTTTCTGAATTGAAAACAATTCCTGTCTGAATTTTGTGTATTATTATTTTACGGTTGCTATTTGTTGGATTCTCATTACTTTTCCTTAGTCTGTGTTAGGCTACAACGTTGTGTACCTTCAGTATACTTATTAATTAATTTCCAGCCAATTGTTTTCTTTTTCAGTAAGAGAAAAAAATTATTTTATTACTATCCTTATTTACTATACCACAAGTAATATTATTTTGCAGTCGCAGGTAGCATCACTTTTTTCTAATTTATGTTACGTTTTCTATATTTAAAATACACTTATTAGTAAATATTAAAAGTTCACACAGTTCGGAAGAGAATTTGTAGAGTGTGCACATTTTCTCGTAATTAAGGGATGTATTTCTATTATTCGGTCTTCCTTTCGGTTGTCCCAGAAATATATTTTATAGCAGAAATGTTTAAATAATTTTGAGCGTAAATTAAGTTTCTGATTTTAACTCGTTCGTGTCACTCCAAACGGCAGATAACTTTATTTATAGCGCATTACTTTAATGACTGTTAAATATGCACTTAAATACGTTTCCTGCGCATAATTGAACTAGGCGCTCTAGATCTTGGGATGATGTACTCGTAATTCAAACACTGGGTTATTTGCCATTTTACTGTCGTTTCTGGTAGGAAATCGAACAACACTCGTTTTAAACGTCAGACGTTTCTTGTTGCCTCATTTATTCTTTTTATCGACGTCTTGTACACTGACTTGCGAATCTTCATTTCCTCAAAAGAGACACCGTCTTTTCAACAACTGTTTCACAGTAAAAAAAATATATATATATTGTGTTCCTGCAAACGTTACTACTCTTTTGATTTTCCTGTACCTTTAAGCAATAAAAGGGAAAAAAATCAAATAAATGAATGAGCATATGGGTAAAACAAAGCACGCCGTTTCACGACACTTGGGACTTTTTTTTAAGACTACGTACAATTGAAGCGTGCTGTAAGCAACGAAGTCTAAAACGTTACAAAATATGGAAATAATTCTTGCAATAGAAAATAATGTTAAGCATTTTAATCACAGACAATCTTGCCAAGTAAATATTATTAGATTTTTGCTATACTACAGTATTTTATCTTTGCAGTTTTACCCAAAGTCGTCTTAAATACTTTGTTTAAAATTTCCAACCTTATTTGAAAAAGTAATTTCACGATTTTGAAAGTTATTTTCAATATGAGGAAATACTTAAAAATGTTTTATATTCCTAGTCACTATTCTGTGCAGGAGATCCTATAATATTGCTTAATTCAGTTAAATAATCTTCATTATTTCAAAATTTGCTCTAACCAATACCAACTTACGGAAAGTAAATTAAATATTCGAAGCTATTCTCGCAATACGAACTATTCATATCTATCTATTGATGTAAACACTACTTTTGAAGACAATGTCTGTTATTTGCTCTGTCCCGCAAATTAGAATAACTTATTGAAATGTATTTCTGGCTAACTAGACATTGCTGGCAGCCTGATACAAGCAATGAATGGTAGAGCACAAGCATGGTTTAGTCTACTACAGGTTACGAAGCTAAAAGTTATTAGTTTGGCATGTGACATTTTCCTTTCATACTCGCGCTGGTGTGGGTAAGAGGTAAAATTTATGCCAGGACTGATTTAAAGAGATTTGGTTTGGTAATGCTCCGTTTCGCACCCGAAGCTCTCTCTATAACCGTCAGAAAATATTTGACCCTTAACGATACCGTCGTAACAATCAAAGGACATCTTCCCATGTCAAACTCTTCCATAATAATTTCTCTATCTTACTAGCCTTGGCATCATGGCCACTTTATGAGAATGAGTCCCGGGGCAGCATAGAACTGAGGCTCCTGTTCTTTATTAGATGCAGTGATAATGTAGAATCTCGTACTTTCCTGACATGTTGGTTGCATTGGCATAGATCTGACATTGGCAATCCTGAATATAATGGTCGTTGTCTTTACATGCACTTTACCCTTAAAATGTTTATTTCACATCTACCAGTGTGGTTTAATGGGAGCATTAGAAAATCCCATTCGTTTCAAGTTATATTTTTTATGATTTTAATCCAAAAAGTGAGGCCCCCTAGAATATGGGGCCCGGCGCAAACGCCCCTCCCCTTCCCCGTTTAGACGCGTCCCTGCTTGGCCACATATAAAATAGTAAGGCCGGATTTACACATTGGCCCAACGCCCGACCTTGGAAGTAATCGACCAACGTGTAACTGATGCTTGGCCAATATTGGAATGTTGGCTATGTGTAGGAAGCATTGACCATTCGTTGTCGGTTTTTCGCCCAACGTAAAAGAGATTGGCATATGCATTGGCGTCGACTTGGACTTTGTTTACACATTGGGCTATGCATTGGTGTTGATTTTCTTTTCGTCGATTCGTAGTTTGAACTGTAATTTAATATTTAAATGCGGCAACATATGCATGGTAAGGGATAAAATATTTTTCTGTCTGTATTCTGTAAATATATCGCTCAAAATTGGCGATATGTCTGGTGAAGCATCAATTGGAACAATGTGTAAATGACGCTTGGTCATTCCTCTGCCATTGGCCATCTTTTCCTTCCAAGGTAGGCCCAATCTATTGGGCAAATGTGTAAATTCGATCTTGTACAGACGTGAAATGACGCGACTGCTTATCGGCTGCACGAGGCTGTTGATAATAGCCTCATGTCTGGTTCATTCACAGGCCCGCGCTACACCAGCAACGCAGCCGCTTTACGCTGACTGGTGACAGACATTTACGCCATATTGCTGGCCAGCGTAGCCATTTTTCTGGTACGAGTGTCACAGTTAGCTGTCTTTCAGGCTGTTTCACTTCCGTACTTCTTAATCTTCTCTGCCTTGGCGTAACACGATCCTAGAGACCTTCTTTTTTGTTTTTGGAGCGAGGAACGGAAGTTACATAATCGGAGCCCCATCGGACTGTTGTGCGTCTCCTCTGACCGTGTCCCGGGAGAGATGACGTCAACAACCCGTGACGGCGTGTGGCAGGAAGTCTTGCTGCTCCCTTCCCCCTCTTTCTTCGTCCACATAGAGGGCACGCATGGTCCGGCGAGGTCGAACATAGCTCGTGAGAGACGCCGATGGGACGCAGATTACGCCCCCCGAGTCGGCGACGCGTGGAAGGACATCACTGGCGTCCGGGAAACATCGGCACACACGCTGCCCGAGTCTTGGAGGCAAACAAGCCCTTCTCTTAGGCCGAACTCACGATGTATACACGACTACTACTTCACTTGATTGACTGAAGAGATTTTGGTCAACACTTAAGGGAGGGTGTTAGACAATTTTTTTGTATTTCCAGTTTTTGAGCTATAACATTTATTCAAATTGTATTATCAATATAATTGGTAAACTCCTTGACATGAATAATAATGGAATATTTCACCAATTTGTCCTGCAGAATAATTGCAAGAGAATTCTTGAAAGTTGACTTATAATCTCTTGCAATAATTCTACATGACAAGTTAATGAAAAATTATAGTATTATTTATGTCAAAGAGTTTACTAAGCATATATCCTATGTATTGTCGAAGAGAGAATTTTGATAGTAAAATTTGAATAAATGTAAAAGCTCAAGAACCGAAAATTCAGCAAAATTGCCGTACATTACCTCTTAAGGCATTGCAGCGTCCTAGCAAAACTCTTTTTTTTTCCTAAGAAACTTTTCAACGTCTTTCTAATGTGTACATTTACGAAATGAACAAACTCTTGTAACGATATCGGAAAGTTGTTTAAAACATCAAGTTAGTTAGAAAGGCCATTTTGGAGTTCCTCAAAATGACTAAAAACGGCTTTTTCAATATATTTTATCTACACAACTACTTATGAGATTCTTGTGAAACTACGACAAAAAGTTGTATTGGACATTACTTAAAACTTTTATGCATTAAGGTGTATTGGACGTTAATTAAATCTTTCGAAAAATAAAATGATGGAGTCATGGAGTCATTGCTGAAAGTGTTAGTCAGGCGAATGTTCTAAGATGCCACTGCACGCCGTTTCAGTGACTTGCACTAAAGGCAATACTGCACCACATAAGCCAATCAACATCGCCCTTGGCGCCGTGCCTCACTCACACAAACACACGGCCACCAGGCGGGCGCCCGCCTTAAAGAGGGACAGTAATGGATTTCTGCATTACACTTGGCCTAAAAATTTTCTGTTATGTTACCGGCATCACCAAGGCAGAGTGCATAGCTTCGTACATTGTAAAAAGTTAGTATTGTTCAACTAGTATTGCTTATTAGATGTCTGTAATTACCTACAAGGAAATATAACTGGATTCTTCTGAATGATAACTATTCGAAAATTAGGAAATGTAGTGAAGATGTAAAAAGGCAATAGTTATGCCATTTCAGACGGAAAATTTAGATCAGCTTTTTGCATGAAATTTACAGAAGAAAATTAACAATTCGAAGATTGCGGGTACTGGTACCCATAGGTTCCTATCTTCCTGCGCTTGAAACGCATTGCAACGAGTTACAAGTATTCATATTTTGATGAAACATATCAACACGCATTAAGTTTGTACGTATATAAAAAGAAAACACATTTAAAACAATTATTTCATTAGTTTAAAATTAGGATTGCTTTTTGGAAACACAAATTTCGAGACCCTCAAAATTTCTAAAAACTGCTTTTATAAACTGCCGTATCTAGGAAAACTCCAACCTAATTCGAAAAACACAATAATATAAATAGACGCTGGAATTTTAACCATAAGTATAGGAAATAAAATAATACAGTCACCGCTTGAAATCCCATAGTAAAATGAATAACAGTAAAGCTCTGCGCGCCAGTTGCTGGGTTTGCGTGTAGAGGCGATATTGCATTACATACGCCACCGACGTCACTCTTAACACTCCATCGGTTTTGTACCTCACATACACCAACGCAGCCTACCTAGATAAGAACCTTAACACCTCTGTCATTATCGCTGGTGAGGTGTGACAAGATATGAGTATGGAGAAGTCCCGGAACGAAGGGTTTGGGGGATGGGAGATCCCCGAGAAATTACACCGACCAGCGGCTTCGTCTGGCCCGATGCAAAAATCCGGAGGTCGACTCCAACGGGAATCGAAACCGGGACGCCTTGATGGGAGGCGAGTGCTCTAACCATTGGGAAAACTGTAGCCCCTTACTTCACTTGAACGTTCAGCTTTATGGAGCCCGCAGTTTCCTCTCGTTATGAGTAAACTAGTTTTCACACGTAGTTTCAAACAACACGTATTCGAATATTCTCTCCTACTGGCTGCTTCAAGGACGAGCTGTGTAAATAATATGGCTCTATTTTGCGCTCGTTAAATTAAACAAGCTTTTGATTTTGAAGTTTTTGTATTAGTTTTGTTCGCACAGCAGCATTGCAACTACGTGAATTATCTTAATTTAAAAGTCCTGAGTGTTGAGTGTATACGTGATAGTAATTAAATATGGTACAATTCAAGTTCTAAGAGTATTGAGGTTAGAAAGTTCATAGAAATCCTTCGATGAACGCTTCTAGTCCCGCAAACCAGTTCAGTTTAGCACGATCAAACATGTCTGCCGAATGTGTTCAACTTAACCTGTTTAAAATATCTCTACTGTGAAGTGGCCGTGGACGGATCTCTAAACAATGGGCACGTGGAACAGTTAGCAACATAACCGTCCAAACAACGGTAATTGTGAGTTGAAGATCCGCTCTTCTTCGCAGCGCGTTTGTTATCTGATCTATACGTTCTGTTTCCCATCAGCAAGGAAACACAAGCATATTACTTAAAATGTTATTCATTTTAATTATCATCATCGTAAAGAATAAACGCACTGTATAATGATTCGACTTTTCATTCATAAGTAATTATTTAGTCACTAACTTGGCTCTGTTTTATTATTTGTTCAGAACACCTAGTTTTACGTCTAAAACGTGACAATGACTATGTCGTTAATTATTATGTCAAGTTAAAAACTAGCGTTGTAAAACTAACGATAAATTTGTTTTTAACTTATATCTGGGACATCGTTTTGATTTTGATGCGTATAGCATACAAGCAAAACACTTTGTGTTCTGCAAAAAAAAATAGCGAATCTTATAAATATTGCTCGAGAACAATTTTATCGTTATAATAAATATTACTTTAAGCGTGAAATTCATCATGCATCCACACATGCAACGCATGAAGTTTATCGCTGCTGACCTGATGATCTATTTTGCCACGAACACACTTACCAAGCATACCAGTAACTTAGGGCCTAACACCAATTTACTGATGGTCGATAGTACACACGAACAATGTTATGTGAATAATGTTACATCTAAAAATACAAATATTACCTTTACAAGGCTGTAACTTTAATAAAGTCGTACATATTTAGCCAATCTTGGGCAGAATGTTACCAAGAATTTTACAGTAACGAATTTTTGATCCTTAAGAATGAATATGCAGTGTAAATATAATTTCTTTAAAACTAACACAAATATTTAGGAATATGATATAGGATGCTCGTGTGAGTGTTAAGATACAATGAAAATTATATTGTGGTGCATCCATATAGCTACTAATAGCCCAAAGTCTACTCTTTCCAGAAATATTTTTAATTTAATAATACGTGTTATAACGTACTGTACTGGTGTGGACATACGACACTGCAATATTATGTCGTCCCAGAAATATAATACTGTATATGACTAAAAAAAAACAATCGAGAAACGAAAAAATTTTGAAAACAAGCTTAGTATGGCTGTAGACAACCCATCCATATCCCAAAACAACGGAACGTGTTTATTTTATTTTTCTTTATTTGTTTTTTAATAATTTCTTATGGGATCTTTCATGTTCTGTTGTTTTGGTTTACGGATGTGTTGAATAGACTCGTTTTCTCATTTTTTCGTTTTAGTTACTTTTATTATTCTTATATTAGATTTCTGGGATGACATAATATCGCAATGGCGTATGTCCGCGACAGTATAGTACATTATTCTTTTCCATTGCAAGAAACATTCAAAGACAACAATACATGTTATTTTCTAAAAAATTATACATAAGATGGATCTCTAACCATTAGGAACCCGAGATGATGTATTCAGCTCTGCTTGTAAGTTACACTTTTCAGCCAAGCGGCGAGGCATTAGGCTCAAATTACAGCCATAATTGACGATTATATTAAGTAATCCTGAAAGGACCTCAGTGGCACGTAACTCACTGAACAATTGAAAACTCTATTACACGGATTACTGTTTGAGGCCTTCATGTCGAAATTTCGTCCTGCTCAGGCTAACCTCGCGACTTAATATACCCTCGTTATTATGTAACATGACCACTCAACGTGTTTGACAAACCTTACCTCGCTCAGATGACCAATTAGGACTACACCATCACTCCGCAGTATCGCAGACCACGCCTTATTACGATCCGTTTACAAAACGATTGGAAATTCAAATGTTATTTTACTCTCTTTGTGGAAATCAGTGAGTAGGCCTAAGCTTGCATTCCCCATGTATAATTTTTAATTTGCACTCCGCTGTGCCGTCTTCCGCCATGGTGTTATTCGTTAAGGCTGTTGAGCACAAACAAAAACGTTTTTTTAAACAGAAAAAAGTTTTTTTTTAATTATGCCAATTGTTACACGGCCAAAATTTTATTTAGTTCGAAGGTTCGTTTACTTTAACTACACCAACATTAAAACTTTTCTTCAACGATTTCAATTTTAACTTTTATTTTTACATTAACAAATCTGTTCAGGGCTACAACACTCACTGTTAATGGGGCTATTACACTATCTTAAATCGAACTTCCATATACCGTCTGAGTTTTTATTTAGTGCCAAGGTGCGTTTTTTATTAAATATTATAGCAATATTGATGTTTATTTTTAGGTTTTCTATTTAACTTTTTACATTTATATAACTGTTTAGGGCTATTTCACTTACTGTAAATAGGGCTATTCCGCTCGCCCTGACTCATTAATACATCATCAGAATTTTAATATAGTTCCAAGGAAAGCTTATTTTAATATTATTAGTGAAACATGGTAGAAATGGAAAACAAAAAATAGTTAGTGTGGGAAAACACTTGCGTAGGTTTTGCGGAGGTAAATACGAGCGTAATAGCACCACAAGAAAAGTTTGAATATAATAGTTACTGGTGAGAGCATTAATCTCTATTTCACAGTGTGTATCAACGGCTTTGAATAGCTTCTTCTATACTGCATTGCTTTCTTATTGCCAAAATGTTCGTTTATTTTTATGTTAATAGTTCGAAACTGAACATAGCAACCTCGCTCTACCCTACTGTTCATGTTGTCGACAGAGTTTTTTTCCATAGTATAAAATGATTTGCAACATATATATATATATATTGAGTAGAGACTTGTGAGAAAACTGTACAGTATTGGGGAGCTCATACATAGTAAAGTTTCTTACTGTAAAGTAATGAAATAATTCACTACGAATAATGACAGCAATGGGATACTTATTTAAAATTATAATATCACTTGTGAAAAAGTTATAAAAATAAAATATCTAAAACCAATTTTAGTAGGTACACTAACTTTCAAAACTTGCAATTATAAAAAAGACATGAAAAACATTGCAGGATTACTAACTACGTATTTGCATACATTACATGTGTACATTATTCTAATAGTATAAGTATGATTTTACAACAAGTCAGTTACTAAAGCGCAAACTTTATTATTAGTAGCTACACGTAATATTACTAATTATTTTATATCAAGGAAATATCAACAATTTTAACGTAGGGCACACAGCTTAAAATTCTTTTGGTAGAGTAATAAAATAGTATGTATATTTCACAAAAACAGGCTAATCACATAACAGACTAAGCTTCTATTCTTCACACTCAAAGCAAGTTTTGCTAGAATACTATGAATGAAATAAATATGATTCTGTTGTGATAATTATTCAAAGGATTTACTTTAAACGAAAACCGAATCTTTTTTCTTAAGCGTAACACCCCTCAAAACGACACGACATGGCCGTACTTCCGACATTTATAACAAATGCTAATATTCGCTGCTTACATTAAAACTAAAGCAATTAAGGCATGAAATGACTTTTCTGTTTTGTGTTTCAGAAATAATGAACTCACCGTGGGCTAGCCGTGTTGTACAGGATCTGCTTCGTTAACTTACTGATTTAGGTATTTCCATCAGCTTAGATTTCCTTTTCTGAAATAGTCCGTTATTCACGTTTAGTCTTTTAAATACAAATCTAAGTAACACATTTTTCTAGTTCTATATTTGATATATTGTAGACCAATAATTTTTATTCTCATGTACGGCAACCTTCGAGTAAATTAATTAATAAAATTGCTTTCTTTGTAAATTATAAATTATATTTGATAAAATTTACCGAGCCTTTAGTATAAATCCACCATTTTGCTTTACTATCGCGGCACTAGAAGGTAAACATTAAATGAAAATTACTTTACAGGAACATAGTAGTTAAACTGATATTCATTAAGGAAGAACAGACACGGCTGTACTAATAACGAAAGAGGTGTGTACATATCTCGTGACAGTCGGATAATTAATCTAGTTTAAATGACCTAGTATTGACAAGCGAAAAATATTACCATTTCTCTTCCTCTTGATTCTCTGTCTTTCTCTCTCTCTCTAGCTGCCCTCGTTTCCAATTCTGTCAATCTCTGTCTTCCTTTTGTACAAACTGTTAAGTACACACTTTCATTATAGCCTAGTATTTCGGTATTATATATTATTTTGTCCTTCTATATCTATGCATTTATTTTAAAATACTATCATTTTATACTTATTTGAATAATTCTTCTGTGTTGACGTTATTGGTGTGAGGATTAATAAGCGGCATAATGTTGACTACGTACATTTTATCCCAGCAATAACCAAGCTGAATTATTTAATTCGTAACGTGCCTCAGAAATGCGACACTTATGTAGCCATACGTTCCGGAGGTTATTTACAGATGTAACCTAGAAAATATATAGTTTCTGCCAGATAATAGTACATGCTGACACACAACTTTAAAGGAGCTGAGAGACTGGGAGAGGAATCATTCATGGCCTATGTTACAGTGTCATCCCAGCATTCACCTCTAGCAATGTCAGAAAAGTACCAAAAACTTGAATCAGAGCCGTACCATGTAATCGAAACCCAAATGTGAGTTCGACGTTTTACCGTTATCCTATACACAGCAATGCAGCTGATTATTGTTTGTTAGGCTCCCGATAGTTTCTCAATGCTTTCCTAGCATGTGAGAACTAATTTGCTGCAAACTTAAGGGGCCTCAGTAGATAGGCTGCGTTTGTGTATGCGAGGCAGGAGCGGTAAGAGTGTTGTCGATCGACGTACGTAATACATTATCGCCTCTCCGCGCAAACTACTCAACTGGCGTGCAGTGCTTCACAATATTATCCTTCCCCTATGGGATTTTAAGCGGTGAACACATTATTTTATTTATGGAGAGCATAGTTCAAATTATAAAGCTTGTTCATGTAAATATGATTTTCGAATGATGTAATTTTTCCAGATACGGAAGTCTAGAAAGCCATTTTTGGCAATTTTGAGTGGCCAGAAAATTGGGTTGCAAATAAACGTGCGGGATTTTTAAAACTATAGAGACATAGTTTGAAGAGTGTGTTCTTTTCGTAGATATACAAATGTAATAGGCGTTATATAGTTTCGTCAAAAAAATAGAATAGCCGTAACTCGCTGTAACGCATTTGAAGCACGGGTAGGGAGGCCGCTTAAATGTTGTAATTTGTAACTAGCAAACATACTGGCTGAATAATACTAGGTCATAGTGAGCGATTATAAAGGCGGTCGTTTAGTGACGGACGTATTTGTGTTAAGCAGAAATCGGCTAAGCTCTATATAAGCATGGCACGTGCCAACACATGTAAACCGGCATCGTCTTTGTACACAAGCCGTGATCATGTAACTTCGGGAATGTAAACAGCGACCTTGTGGTGTATTTGACAAAAATTTATTAAAGTATTGCGAACGCTGTTTTAGTTTTTTCGCACCTTCATGTTTCATACATACTAAAACAAAAAAAAACCAAAAAAGCCGTTGTTATCATTGTTGGGTAAAATGTAGAAAAATAACGACTCAAATGTGAATGTCGTGTCTTCAGAGTACCAACATATACCCTTGTTATATAAGTAAAGCTTATTCCGAAGAGGTGTTTTAACCCTAGATCATGTACCTGAAGGAGATATTTACTGATTGAAACATTATCATATTGGAAGAAAAAATGTGTAATATTTTGACTACTGCATTATTCATCATTTGAGCAGAGAAATGTGAACTTAAGATTTTAGCAACCGTGAATGTAAATTAGGGTACTGGAAACATAATAAGGTATTTTAAAATTTATTACTTTAAAACACTGTTAGTCATTTACTGTGGATACGTAATCTACGGCTCTTTAAAAAAATAATCTTGAGTTACTATGCAGAAAGGGCACATAATAGTGATAGGCTACGACGGATCTCAGTAGTTGGGGAGACAAAATATATTTGGGACCGATGAGAAAAATATCTAAAGCACAAATTGTAAATAATATTTCTCTTCAATCTTAACACAGTCAAAAACTCAGCGAGCGGCAAGTACAGTGTCCGATGAAGTTCTCATATGCGAATAACCGTAATTTTTTTTTGTTCGGTTGTGAGGTACTAATGTTAGGATTTGTTAGAGCAGTGCTGTTATGTGGGAAATATTCACATTTACCTTCACGCGGAAGGCATTGAGCGCGTGTGCGCTATGATAGCATGTTCGAGTAACGGTTTCAATTTATCTTATTAATGTTTACGTAATCGCTTATTGGCAAAGTTTTATTTTATGATTGAACTTTGCAATGCGGATTGTAAATAAAAAACAATACGTATTTTGATAATATTCAATCTAAAACAAACATGACAGAATAAGCATCACAGTTCTGCAAACATAGGCGTGTTTCTTGAATGCAGCTCCAAGGCGTAGTTTACAATAACACGTACACGGATACGGTTCACAGAAACGTAAATGTAAGACCTTCCGATTCACGCCTACAACGGTGCGCATGCAGATGCGGATACGTACAGATTCTTGGAATGAAGTTAGTCAATTCCTTACTAGTCCGCGTCCTTCAGTGTGTTTATACCGGCATTCGAAAGTCCAGCTTCGGAAATATGAGTTTTGTAAACTGATATTTGAGTGCGATGTTATCAGCGCGAAAGTATTTTCTCATTGTGGAAGGAAAAGTTTCGTGACGAAATTTGTGTTTCGTGTGTGGTGTGAACAGTGAAACTGTGGTATCTTTAGTGGTGAGTACTAATATCATCAATTCTTACACGAATATTTTAAACATTAACGATATAGACTATGCATGATAACATCAACGTCGTTATTTTAAATTAATTTTATTTTTCAGCTAAACTGAAGAGAAATACAATCTACACTAGAGTTTCAGCAAATAGTAAATATAATTATTTTTTTGACGAGTTATTAAAAATAGTTACATTTGTTTTAAAATAACTAATAAATATAACACTTTGAATATTCTAATATTTCTATTCATGTTCACACACAAAAACAAAATATTTAAAAGTATCTTGTAAATGTATTGACTCAAGTTGTTTCCCGATATTTCCCGTTGACGAAATACACGTTTCCGTAACGGCTGTTTCGAACTGTGGTGTAAACACTTTGCCGAGACTTTGGTTTAAAAGGTAGAGTTTCCGAAACTTAACTTTCCGGCGATGGTATAAACGTGCTGCACGAATCCATGTGGAGTATTTCTTCAATACGCTAGCGACTTTCTTTGCAGACTTACTGTGATACATTTGATTAGTGTAGTTAGCCGTCACTTTTGTAACATAAGATGCGCACAATCAATAATTCGGGAGAAAAACATTTTAAAATATAGGATTGTTGTTTACTGTTCTTACGAACACAAAATATTCTTAATATAACACTGCAGCGTAATTTTCAGTCATTGTCAATATTATTAAATGCAACTTCATTTCACGTCGGTTTTCATGGCGTCGATTAGTATCAACAAAGCTAAATACAAAAAAAAAAAAAATATATTTGTTAGGTTAGTCGAACTCTGTATGAAGCGGGACTGTAATTTCTAACAAAAGACAAATCTAGTTCCCCTTCTCGTGTTTGCAAGCGCTAGGAAGTGACAGGTCGTATGGCTGCTGCCTGGTAAACGGTGTTTTTATGAGATTCAAACGAAAATCCATGATATGCTACGAGCGACGCCGGCCGGCACATGTAATGTGATATCGCCTCTACGCCCCAAGTTGTAAAAGTGCTCTCAATGTTACCGCCCCAATGTTTACACGCTGTGACTATAAGGGTGTTCACATGGCAAAAATTCAAAATTTTATATTTGCTTCGCATAGTCCTTTATTTAAAAAGTACAAAGGAATTCCATTCTTTATTTTTAAATCTTTAGCATATTGCCCATTATATCTAATTTAAGTGTAAATTATTTCATTCGGGTAAGTCACTTGGTTTTTGTTACAACTTACCTATGTTCCTGTAACTTGCAAATACTGACTTTGACGTGCCGCTATGGGAAAACTATGAGAGCTAAAAAATTAACTACAAGTGGAAAATATAGTCACAAGTAACTCTATAAAACTAACACTATGCCAAGCAAATATAAAATTTTGAATTTCTGGCACATGAATGCCCTTAAGTGGTGAACCTGTTAATTTATTGAACCTGTAATTTTGTATAACCTGTCGCTGTTGCAAAGTCCAATGTAATTGTAGACATCAGTCTCGTAGGAATGAATTGTGTAGTGTGTAAATATACTTATAACATATACTAGCACGTTACGTTACATTATTTGATATTTTGTTTACAAAAAAAATAATTAGTAGTCCAACTTATAGTCCATTGACATTATCATATTTTCACAGTGATAAACGTATCAAATTCACGTCCTGAGGGCATACGGAATCAAAATAAGAAGTGCAATAGGTTTGCTTTCAGCGGGAAACCTTTCCAGTCAACTTAGAAAATATAGGCGCGTTAAAATTAATTGTAATGTCTTATGCTGTTATGTTATAACTCGAGTGCATTCAGCGCTTCATTTTCACTGCATTATTACGGTCATACTCAACAGCGTGGCGGAAATCACACTGAATCACAAGTAGTATTAGCAGCCACTTTTAGAACGTAAGTGCGAAAAATTTTGTCATTTTTTCATTAAAACAATCTTATCTTGTGAGTTAAACTTCCACTGCCAACTAACTCGAAGATCTGTACACGATTCACATTATTTTTTAATAAATAAGCAGAAGTTCTGTGGGCAATTCAAATAAATTGAACATATGTTTTGTTCCGATAGCAAGAAGTATCTTTTACAATGTATAACTACATCTCTATACAGCAAAAAATAAAAA
The DNA here is from genome assembly GCA_003012365.1 of Medauroidea extradentata. NCBI lineage: Eukaryota > Metazoa > Arthropoda > Insecta > Phasmatodea > Phasmatidae > Medauroidea > Medauroidea extradentata. The sequence goes on from PNEQ01135445.1 coordinate 39,776, forward strand.
AATTAAAAAATCACCGACGCTGTAATATATTTTTCCACCCAATATTTATAAGAATAACAATAGATGCGTTATTTAGCCCTAGGATAATACAGGACATGGTGTCCCATAAAATATTTCTTCTACTTGTAGATTTATGGCACAGGCCTATCTGTGTGAAATAAAAACGAATTGGCAACAAGCGAAAGGAACTCACTACTGCATGTAACTATATTTTAATACATTATGTGTCCACGGTGGCCGAATGGTCAGAGCATTCGCCTCCCACAAAGTCGATCCGTGTTCTATTCCCAGCGGGGTCGGTCCCCGGATTTTCTCATATGGGAATCGTGCCGGACGATGCCGCTGGTCGGTGGGTTTTCTCGGGGATCTCCCATTACCCCAGCCACTTTCCGGCGCTGCTCCGTACTCACCATCGCTGAAGACCTCGATGTTAAGTGCTTCTCAAAGTTTCTTCATTTTATTTACATAGGTTGGGTTTGCGTTTATGAGGCAAATATCGATATAGCACTACTAGTGCAGCTGATCATAGCTGATCTTCACGTACACGCCTCTTAATAGGTGTACAGTGCCACTTTACTGAAATTCATTATCTCTAAAGACTTTAGAAGGAGAATCTGTTTATTTCTCTGGTTTTTAGCTCTAATGCATGTATTTCTGTATATTTCCGATTCAACTGGTTTTTCCTCAGATATCGCAGTTCGGAAAATGATTTTTTAGATTTATTTTGGGTTCAGAATTTTTAAACTTATAGTATCGTAGTTTCAAGTAGGCCGATATTGTTGTGGTAGATTACCAGTTTAATGCACACGAAGAGGTTTAATGAAGTATAAAAACTTTCAACTCTCTGCGACATATTTCAAGCGCATGTATGGAAAATCTAAAACTATACTTTCTAAAAACAGTTTCTCTTAATTTGTGATTGAATTTATTTTAAGTCTAGTTATGTTAATAATTGTACCGTTTTTACTAATCATGTATTGGTATAAAGTTTGTATACTGGGTACGTTCTTTTAGCATTTTATAGAAGGAAACGTGATATTACTTACTGTTTAACAAATTCTGATATTTTTTGTTCAATTAAGTAAATATTTTTGTAAAATAGACAAATTTCACACCAGAGAATCACCAATCTCTTTGTCTGGTGTCAGAAGCATTAAATGTAAATAAATTAAATTCGTTTTTATAAATGTTGCATCGTCTATGTCAGTGTTCCTGATAGTACGCTCACTTTAGAACATTTATGAAACTTATGATAGCGATACTTAGTTATGTGTTTAGCAAACCACAACAAGAAAAAAATTAAATTTACCGAGCTCTTAAGTGCTTTCAAGTTGAACTGATTGAGTCTTAAAATTTACAAACTTCTTTTTTGTAAATGGTCTTCTGAGTATAAATGCATGACCAAATGACACAGAACACATATTACGTTACAGATAAATAACCCAGTTGTACGGTTCGTAAGAGAAGTTAGAAACACACAAACAATATTATTTAAGTGTATTATGTAGCAATACGTCAATGAAAAGAGCTAAGTGGATTGTAAAAGGCATAATCGTAAAAGTTAACAGAATCCGACGTTTCTTTGGAAAGATGTCTCATTTGTTCAATGTTCTATGGTTCACTGCTAAAGTTGTCACTGATTTTTGAGGACGTTATGTAAATTTCGTCAAGAATATCGTTCCATATAGCTCACTTACATCACTTAATACTGATTGAAGAGCCCTAGACAGAGCTTATAATGCGAAATAATTGTCAGATGAACACGTTAACAAACGCAGATGTCTTCTTTTCGCCGTTTTAGTGCAAATGGGAGTGATGAAACTCTTCAAACTTAGGTGACGGAAAATTTTATTGCGTCGCCGCTGTATTGAAGCTACTTACTCAATAGGCTTCACTTTAAAAAAATTGTACTTTTACATTAAAATTTTAGGAACTCGGTTTTCAACGAAATTCTCTGTATACCTGTAATGTAATTTCTAGAGCCCACGATTTTTTGCGAAAGGAATTCTGCAGCAGTTTGTTTCAATGACCTATATGCACATATGAAACTGTGCTTCATGGTTATTGGCAGAATGTACTATTTCACAAACGTGATTCATTTGACTGTGCAAACAGGAACAACAGCGACACCACGCGTCTGTAATTTGCGGGTAGAACCCTAGACGCTGAGAGTTAAAAAAGCCAATCACTGACCATGAAGCAGGACTGCATATGTGTATAAGGCATTGCTGCATAATTATTTTTGCGGAAAATCTTTGGCTCTAGTAATTTCTTGTAAAAATTGTATACATTGTATTTGTACCTTAAATGGGATATTACCATTTTTAAATTATTATTTGATTTACTCTAACTATGAAAATAAACTCATTGGAAAAAAGTTAAGCAATTAATTTTTGTAAGCAATTATTTTTAGTAAATAAATAATGGTAAACGCAGACAATCCAAAAGCTACATTCTTGAGTTGGTTCATATCGCACTTTAGCACTAGACCCATTCTATTTGTGAATTGCTTTTTTGTTTTCTATCTTGGCATATTCAAAAGTTTAAAAACATTGATTTGTTGAAAGTCATTAAAATTAATATTAATATTAATCCATTAAAATGTATTTCAACGGATGTCAATTTCTTTGTTATACTTAATTATTATGTATAACAAAGAAATGGTCTTACTATTGGCTTTGGTTGACTGTAGAGTGTTAACCAAGAAAACACTTGCATTTTTTATAGATATAAAATTATACACGGAAATAATTGTACTGTTACAAATATTTGTATAAATATAAATACATTCATTTGAAAAATTTAACAAATTATTTTGGAGTGTACGATATACGGCATCGTGTATAGTGTTGCATTTAACACATTCGTAATGATTTGAAGCAGCGAGTGAAGATCCTATGCAGCCATTTTAAGAGAATGGCGGTATGTGGACACGCGGCTGCCGAGAGATTGTTGTTTATCAGGATTTGTGAGTCGACAATGGCAGACTTTCTTTGTTCGCCATTCAAACCGATGAACTGTAGCATTAACCGTGACGTTATTTACGAAGCATATACTTCAATTTATTTCCTGAAATTAGAATCTTCTGTTAATCTTTCGCTTGAAGAAAAATTATTTCTATATTTACTTCTTAGGCCTATACGTGATTTTTACTATATATTTATCGCATATGAAAAAGAAGTTCAGCCTTACAAAATTGTACATACTTATTTAATAACATAAAATATTCAGATTTAAATATTTAATAAATTTTTAAAATTATTTCGCAGACTGGCTTAAAAAATTGTTTTTTATATTATAATTTTACCAGTAATAGTTATCTCACTTTCTAGATATGGTGATAGTTTACTGAGTTTTCTATTGCAAGAAAGTCATTATAGTTAAAACAAAGATAGCTTAAAACATATTATGCTTTGGAGGTTGTAATTGAATCAGTGTTTCATTGCAATTATCGGTTGTTCTTGAAGCATTTTAAAAAATATATTTCATTAACCATTTTCACTGATTCTGGGGCTGCAAATGAACAAGAAAATATGTGTTATTGGCACAAGCTTAATATCTTATTTAACGTGTGAAATTCATTTTATATCACTGCAGTCATTTCTAAGGCTTTCTTCAAGCTAAGCGGATTAACTTTTCCTTTCACGACGTTTCAATCACCGAATTTCCCAGCAGCTTCGATACTCGGCAGCTGGGGGGATTTCTTCTGGTTCTGCGTCGCAGAATCGACTGGAAAGGAGACATCATTCTTCAGCTCCGACATTGCGGGAAAAGATGTAGGGATTACACGATAGCCTCAGTTCAGAATTTTCGTTCATAATCTTGCGAGGAAACTGAAAACCGCCCAGCCGAGTAATTCAATGCCACAACATATTATATGTTGAATATAATATTTTAGGTCTACTGTTTGCATAATAAATATTATCACCCTCTTATAGACATAAAAGTAAGTTCCTTGAGAATAATAATCACTATACGTAATTTAATGCAAAAGAAATGGTTATCATTCGTACCTTCGTTCATGTTGTTAATGAGTACACATTTATCATTGTAATGAACATGTTTCTTAATTGTTTTTCGGTTGTTTGGATTCCCTCCTCAAGAAATGCACATTCTAAAAATTGTTTCATGTGCCAAGTATATCTACACGAGAATGACAAGAAATTCTACCGCATGGGTCTTAAACCTTCAATACAAAGTGGGCCACTTTCACAATCTAAGAATCGCTCGCGGGCCACTAACAAACTACTGTGGCATGAGGAAGTGTAAAATAATGTTTATTTTAACAAATATTTTCAATTAAAATTACATATTATATCATTTTGGGATGGCGTGCCGAGAAAAACCTCCGAGGTTGTTCCGTGGCCTGTAGCCAGAAAATAATTTGCAATATTTAATACTTTTAGCTACTCATAACCATTCAGTGAAACATCGTGCTTACGAATTTCACTATTACTACAACTATGTGAACTCTAATTCGACTGATTTAACTTGTACTAGGTTCAAAATCTATTGGAATTAACGTTTCCACTGTTTAAATCAACTTAGTCTTAGTAATTGTTGCGGTTTTGTGTTATATCTTTGAAAGAACAGTTGTACTTCAAATTGTTCATTTAGGTAAACCCGGAGGACAAATCGTTACGTGAGACTTTTAAATATTTGTTGCAATGCGCGTTTACAATTATAATTTATTGGTTTGTGAACATACCCCATTGCTTATGTTTTGTTCACCAAACTTGAGTTGAATTACAAAGAAAAAAATACAAAAAAAAGTTAAAATCACACAAAACAAACAGAAGAAAGCAATTCCAGTGGAATTCCGTCAGTTTTTTTTAAATACTGTATTATTGCTGATAAATATATAATTTTTAATAACAACTTACGGGATTCCTCTGGGTTTGCATTCTTCTGTAATTTTTGTTTTTGTGTGTTTTATCACTGTTTTTGTGATTTTTGTAGTTTGTCATTCAACACAATTTTGGTCAACAAAACATGATCAGTGATTAGAGCCACGATTCTGTCGCGAAACGATTTTTGTACCATTTTGTTTTAAATGCTTGCGTAAACATCGGCAGCTCTGCTTCATAGTTATTGGCATCGTTTATTCGTTCAGAAATTTTGACTACACCAATCAGAGTAAGACAATTGCGACACCATACATCTGTGATTTGCCAGAAGAAACCCAATACAAGTAAGATTTAAAACATCCAATCACTGACCACGAAGCAGAACTGCAGATTTGTACATAATGCATTGAAACCAATTGATGCAAAAATCTTTTCATCATAATATCTTAACTCTGGTAATGGCTTATGTCTACAAACCAATAAATTCCAAATAGTTACCTGTTAAGTAATAACCGCTCTGAATGGACTACATTAATTCCGATATGGATGCCTAAATAAAAACTTGACTCTTGTCACGTTTGTATAGAGGACTACCACTTGATTTGTTTACATAATAAATCCTCGTATGGTTGGCGTGGTTGGTTATGACACAGTAAGGAAATTCTTCCTCACTGAGATGGGAGTTCCTCAGCCAGAGCTTCGACAGGCGTGCGAGTTGGAAGCTTTCGCACATCCATCAAACACCACTCTAACTTGTGTGTATCAGAATGACGTGCGTGCACGTGGCTAAAAAAAAAAATAGAACCCTAGCAGTATTGATATCAGTCGCGGCAGTGATGCTCTTCAGCTCACACCACGTGTATTAAATCAATCACCCTGTGCTCTCCCGTTCATATGACGTAAACGTATATACTTTCAACAGTGACATGTGTCGTTTCCTATCGTATATAAGGAAACACCACTGTATCACTACATATTTACAGTATGGAAAAATCACCAAACAGTTGTGGAAAAAATAATACGTACGGCAAAACTATTAACATGTTTCTTCTCTAGCGAACATTACTATCGACACTCACTGTGAATATCTACTTTATTATATCGTGTTATTTAGAAATTTTACAAAAAAAATTGTTTACGGCCATTAATAATCAATGAGTTATCTTTCTCTCGTTTTGGTAATTTTATATTTGTTGAGTATATTGGCACCCTTTACATAACATTTCGGTAGACCAATTGATCACAATCAAATTTAGATTATTTGTTTAATTTTCCACTAAGATTCCTATATATATATATATATATATATATATATATATATATATATATATATATATATATATATATATATATATAAATAATCGAAATTTAATATAAACGCATCAATAAGATCTTGATTACTGAAATTTTAAACAGTGTTTTTCTGAAAAATTGGAAATAATGCGAGAGAAAGGACAAAACCTAGCACATAGTTTTATTAAAGGCGTTAAAAAGAACTCGGTACAATGACAGGAGCTGGGAGACGAGTCGACCATGGCCCTTATTAAGTGCGTTGGAACAGTAAAATACCATTTTTTTATATTGTGTCAAACACTGTTCAACTCTTAAACATCAGATAACACGTCATTTCACCAAATAAAAAAATTAGGTGCCATAGTTTTTGCATTATCACTCACCGAAGTCACAAAATGGCCATTGCGGCGTAGCCAAAATAAAAAAAAATAATTAACTAATGAATTCAAAATAGCAGGAACTGAAAGCAAGTGTATCAATGCATTATATGACATGTTTGACAAATGTTAGTTTTGAAAATTTCAGTAGTAGTCAAAAGTCAAAATGATGCAAAAATATCCTACTCAGATTCATCAATTTAAAAAAAAATACAAAAATATATCGCTTTGTGGTTACAAAAGTGTCTTGAAGTAGCTCACATCATTAAGTAACAATATGAATTTTCTTGTTTCTGAAGTTCATTATTTTTTATTATTTTGGCTCCACAGCAACTGCCATTTTGTGACTTTGATAGGTGATTATGCTAAAACTATGGGACAATTTTTTTTCTATTTGGGGAAATTACTTGTTATCTGACGTGAAAAGTTGAGTAGTAATTGGCACATATATGAAATTTTGAATTTTTGCGGACCAGCGTCCTTAAGAAACCATCTCAGAATTCGCCTGGAGTGATTTCGGAAAACCATGGAAAAACCAACGTCCGGAGCCAGGAATTCTACCCAGGCCCTCACGATTGCGAGTCCAATGTGGTACCGTTGTGCCACCTCGCACGGTTACCATTCATCTTGGTCTGGCTAAGCTATGCACGTACATTTGCCGGTATCTCAGTGTAACGCTTTATACTGTAACACGTAAAACTCTTTCATATCTTAAAATATTTTTACTTTCGTCGCTATCGTTCGTTACATATAGTGTTTGCATTTTCTAATATAAAAACACTGTCCACATGCATACGGATGTGCAATTCCAGAAATTTAATGCGTAAATAATTCTCGGAAATTATTTTTTGATTCGTCTACAAATTACTATGGAAATATGTTTACAAAAAGAACATTTTATTTCCACTCTTTTACTAAAGTAACTCGTTAAAGTTCACCTGTAAGGACAATTTTTTTTTAAATCTTAAAAAACATTTTATTTCTCCTGGTCAGTTAGGGACGGTAGTGTATATGCAATATTGAATGTGCAAAATAAGAAACCGTTTATAGATAAGCATAATAAATACTTTTCACTTAGTGGGTTGTTTACTACAGCTTCCTGCTTCAGTGCGTTAATTTAGTCGTCAAATTAGAATGCATCATATATGTACACCCTCGCTAAGCATACGTGTCACTGTACAGGTTATGGTATCTGAAAGTTTACATTGGTAAGAAACCTCTTAGATTACAGGGGTTAACTCTGAGCTGTTCCACATTCTATCCAACTTTCACTCAACCAATCTTTCGCTCACGTATGTACCATTCCTTCTTCTTCCCCGCGCCAGCCAAGTAAAAACACTCCTGTTTGTCTAGCGACAGAAGTCAGTTCCTGAAAGCACCAACTTCTTCCAATCGATATAGCAAGTGCCTCAAGTAAAAACACGCTCGTTGTTTTTTTTTTTCCTTCCTCTTGAGCTTCGTCGAAAAGGCACATCCGGTTCCCTCTGTGTTGGAAAACGTATTTTCTTTGTACCGTCGATGTTCTTCTTTGCTTTCAAATTCATTCCATTTCTTTGACGCGTATCTTTTCAGCCTTCATCCGTTCCACATGCTATTTTCGTATTGTAATTCTCACCGATCTTGTTCTTATCAGTAAAGGAAACCCCACATAATGATAATCTAATTCCACACTTTAGCGCCTCAAAAACTAAAACAAAAAAATATAGACCTCTTGACTGAACGTTATTGTTTCTGTAAGCAGAGATGTTCAGTTCTTGATACACAATTACTTCACCGAGGCGTGTAAACATCTCAAAAACATATACATCGTCAAGGAAAATAATTTATTATTACATTTTTGAATCTAAATGTTTATAGAAGAGGAAGAAGAAGCACTTATCCCGATCATCCATAGCATAAGAACATAGTAGGAAAAAAACTAAAATTCATGAAAATTGCATCGTCTTGCAAAAATAATTAAATAATTTTCATCTGCTGTATGTGCTGCACTGAATATATATATGTATATATGTATATATATATATATATATATATATATATATATATATATATATATACATACATACATACATACACACACACATATATAATACTGATACAGTGAATAGTGTTTAAAAAATGTCACAGTTTATTGTTCATCACGTTCATACAGTTAATTTCAGGATTATTTCCTAAGAGTAAAACATTTCCCGGAATGATAATTTAATCTTCTGACATCTGCGAAACAAAATCATTAATCAACGCTTATGTATACATTTTCTCATCTAGAAGATTTCAGTGAAAATAATATTTTTAGGTCGTAACATGCAGCATTCAGTTACAAGGCAACATTCCTCTGTGTTACAGAAGATACGGGATTGAAATGTAATCTATCAACATCTACGTCTCTCGGTTTCCCAGGTGACTGGAGATGGAGAGCCGCTAGTGGATTGACTAGGTTTATCTTGCCACTCACTTCGAAAAGTTTTAAATCTTCTGCTTAAAGGTGCCGCCTACCAGCGCGTTAAAGGCTCAGAAATAACGGAGACAAAGGGCGACCTTGAAGCGCGCGTAAGATGACGCCTCACCTCAACGATCCAAGCGTTGAACTAGCGTGCAAGCTTCCCGCCGAACCGTTTTTGCTATGGGCTTTTAAGCGGTGACCATTAATTTTATTTGTGGGAAGTCTGCAACTAAGTTCAGTAGAGGTCGAAATCTTAGTTTCACATACATCCGGTTAGTACATTTTGAGTACGGCAGTCTGAAAAGGCCGTTTTTAGCTATGTTATAGGGCTTAGAAACAGTGTTTTAAATGAGCACAATGTCGTAACAACGAGGCTCCGACCTCGTCTTAAGCTTGATTAAATTTTGTACGTTAGCCCAACGGGCACAAGTGGAATATTTTTGTAGAAGAAACATGTTAACGAACACACTGCAACGTCTTTCCAGTGTGGGGTAGGTGGTGCCCTTAAGATGGCAGAACTTTGGCCATTATAATATCATTCGAAGACTGCTTAACTAATATGAGTGATTTATGCTTATATATGGCGTCGTACGTACAATACACGTCTATATACCCATTGCAGGTTCATCACTACTTATTCAAGCATTTTTCTATCTGCAGTAAGTGGTTAAAATGGTTTACACTTAATTTATTGCGTCAGGAGGTTCGAGATAATGTAGGTAAGTGGGCTTTGCGTCTCGTCGACAGCGAAGTCATTAACGACAGTGATATACAACTTGATACAATGACAGGAACTGGGAGAGGAGTCGGCCACGGTCTTTGTTAAGTAACCATCCCAGCATTCACCTGGAGCGATGAAAGAAAACCATGGAAAACCGAATTCCGAACAGCCGATACCGGGGATCGAACCCGGGTCCTGCCTTATGCAAGTTCAACGTCTTACCGCTGCGCCACCTCACTCGGTTAGAATATATGGAAACCAGTTGTTCTTGCTGTTGTTTTATCAGTGGTAACCATAAACACTAATGGAATCTTTCACTAACTTGTCATGCAGAATCGATGTAAGATAATTCTTGAAAGATAACCTTTAATTCTCTTTTGATTGTTAACAAATTAATGAAAGATTCCATTGATATTTGTGTCAAACAGTTTACCAACAATTTATCCAACGTTTAGACATGATGGTAAATCGCGAAAATATTTTGTGCCAATATATCCTTGAAAGCACTTTAGTTTCTTGCAACATATATGATTCGGTGATATACTTCTGACATAACGTAACTATATGTAGGCCTAACAGGCATCAAATATTACAATATCGGGATTCCTATTGGCTCAGTCAAATAGGGTAACATTGCCACGTATAAGCTAAAGCCAGTAATATTCTGGCAAGCTGAACTTCTGTTGAAATCCAGCAAACAGTCAGGTTTTCCCGCGATAAACCATTATCTCTAGCAATGTTTTGTCGAAGAGAAATTTTTTTTAATACGACTTGAATAAATGTTTTGGGTAGGGACGAGAATTTTTGGTGAAAATATTTTCGCCCCACTTTGTTTCAGTGCCTTACGTGCACACCTGCAGTTCAACTTCATGGCTATTGACAGAGTGTTTTTGTGCAGAGTCGTTATTCATTTGACTGTGCCAATCAGTACAGGGATAACTGCGACACATCACGTCTGTGATTTGCGGGTTTAACCTCCACACGCTGAGTGTTACGCCATCCAATTACTGGTCACATAGCAGAGATGCAGGTTCGCACGTAAGAACTGAAACAAAGTGCTGCAAAAACATTTTTGCGAAATTTCCTGTCTCTAGTTATGGGTAGACATGATGGTTAATCGCGGGTAAATTTGACTGTTTGCTGGGTTTCAACGGACGTTCAGGTTATTAGAAGATTACCGGCTTTCGCTTGTACGTGAAGCTATTGTCCTATTTGACTGAGCCAATAAGACTGTCGCTATTGTATTGTTTGCTTTCTGTTATTAGTCTGCAGACAGCTACGTTGAGTCAGCCCAATCGTGTGTGTTGCAATTAACTATAGCGTTTTCAAGGATAGGCCTATGTTGGCATAAAACATTTTCGCGATGTACCATCATCTCTAGGTATGGGACAAAAACGGAAAATACAATATAATTGTTTATGACTGCCCTTAAGATTGCGTGGTAGATAAACAAACGCTGAGAACCTCTATTTAACTCCACTCTTTCTTCGAAGTCAATATGGATAAGATAGTCAATGACAATCCTAGATAAAGGAATTTGCCAACTTTACAGTATGAATAAATATTTATCCAGAAATACTAATTCGTTACGCGTGATCTCTTGCGCCGCAGTTAAATGCACGAGGTTCCGGCATCAGAGATTGTGCCTCAGAAGTTCGTAACACTGGAAACAATTTTATTTAAAACGTTGGCAAAAACTATTGTCTAGGATTGCTATTGTTTAATTTTAACAAATTGACTTCAAGAGATCTACAGTTAATAGATTAGTGCTTTTATCGTTGACTTATGTGCGGGCGGGGTTGTTTGTCGCAGGGAAGGACAACATGTGCGGGAGCTTGGAGGTGCGGGTGCCGTCCGCATACACGGCCATGTCAGGAGACCTGGAGGTGCAGTTGAAGGACGCCGCTCCAGGGTCCCGCCTCAGGGCGAGGCTGCTGCGGCTGACGGCAGCCGGCGGCCAGGTCGACGTCGTGGCCAAGTACGCCGTGCTGCCTCGCAACGAGAGCGAGGCGTCTGTGCGCTTCCCCTGCGGTCTGGTCAGCGTCGGTGGCCGCTACCGTGTGCTGCTGGAGGATCTGCCCGGCGCGCCGCGTCTCTACCCCGACCCTGAGCCCACCGGACCCTACACTTCTCCCAGCCACACCACCCAGGTACCACCTCATACCCCCTAACTTAAGAGTGCGTGGTAGATAAATAAGCGCTGAAAACATCAATTCATTTCTGTGCTTTTTTCGAAGCCATTATGGGTGAAATACTCAATAACAATCCTAGATAATGGTACTTGCCAACTTTATGACTAAATGTTTATCCAGAATTACTAATTCGTTACCCGTGATCTCTTGCACCGCAGTTAAATGCACGAGGTTCCGGCGTCAGAGATTGTGCCTCAGAAGTTCGTAACACTGGAAACAATTTTGTTTAAAACGTTGGCTAAAACTATTGTCTAGGATTGCCATTGTTTAATTTTCGCAAATTGGCTTCAAGAAACCTACAGTTATAGATTAATGCTATTAGCGTTGAATTATGTACCACGCCCTCTTAAGGCACGGTTTCAGTCACCATATTGAATAATTTACTTATCGCTTTTTTTTTTAATTCTTAAAAGATAAATGTTAAATATGTGATTCTACCGCAAATTATGTTTACCATGTTCTACAGTACAGACATAGCGATTTAGCTGCTAACTTATAATTACGCTGCAATGTGTGTGGCAAATTATTGTATGTACCTACTCATAATTTGCCTGGCTGATTGCGACCTAACAATACATTACTAGCTCTATTTCCATGCTCGTACTGTAGTAAATAGAATTTTGCAGTACAGTCGCCGGTTTAACATTTTTCTTCTCAGAATTCCAAAATACCAAAAAATTATAAAATTCAATACGGTAAATGAAACCGGGCCTTAAGTAAACAAGTGAAGAGATTTTGGTCAGCCGAATTAAGGCTAATTCTATTACAGGTTAGAAAGATCTGTATTAATAGTTTGGCCCACGGAAAAACGTCTGCCGCTTGAGCGCTGGTATCGATAAGGGGTTCAAACTGATTAATCACAGAGCTTTCCTGAATTTCAAGTTGCGTTAAGTTGATAAATCAAAACGCAAAATGGTTTATTTTCATTTTAAAACAACTTAAATGACGTCTGTCATTTCCAAGCCAATTATGTTAAATTTTACTACATTTTCGTATTTTTATGGTCCCTTAGCAATAGCAGCGAAACTAGCGGTAAAAGTTTTCCCCATTCCGAACTCTCCTATAAGATAACACAGTTATTTTTCTAACCTATAGTAGACTTAACTTAAACCCTATACATCATGGCGCTAGATGCGTTTGAGGAACAGAAAAAGTAAGGCGGAAAGATCTAGACTGACTTGTGCGCCAACAACCATACGTCTTTACGCGCGGGATGCGAAGACGACCTATGGGGTTTTGGTCGTTGTTTATTTTTTCCCCTCGGAGACTTCTAGCGGTGAGCGTACTTTTCTACTGACGAAAAGTGCTTAGTATAGTCCAATGAATACTTCTCTATTTTTATTTTATGTTTCCTGTTGGTATTTTCTACGTGGCAATAGTTTGGAAAAGCAGTTTTTGGCAATTTTGAGTTGCCCCGGAGCCACGTTTCTGAGCGTGTGACCTAAAAAAAATGGAGTAGCATAGTTTTAAATTTGTAGATAGAGATATGAAACACACTTCCAGTAGTAGGCTATTTCTTTAAAAAAAAAACACTTTTCTCCTAACACACTGCAGCATTGTTCATGAGCCAGCTGTATAAGGCTCTTAACATCTAGGTCTTTAGCGCTGGTGATGGGTGACATTATGTGAGTATAGTAGTGCTGGAATGAAGGGATGGCAGAAACGGAATATCCCCGAGAAGATCCGCCAACCAGAGGCATCGTCCAACATAATTCCCACATGCGCCGGGAATCGAATCCGGATCTCCTTGGTTGGAGGCGAGTTCTCTAGCCCCCTGACTAAAGCCGTGTCCGAAACAATGTTGTGCATTTTTTAGCTTTTGGGAATTTGTAGTTAACATATTCGAACGTTACAAAACAGTTCTGTGTGCGACAAAGCTGGAACGTTGAAACTTATTGGTTTTCATTCTTTATTATATATATTTTTTGTTTCTCCGTTGAATATATATTATTAAATTTTTATAGATAAATTATTTAGCTACGTTTTTACTCCCTGCTAAATTAAATCAACATTAAAATTATTATCTGGGTTTAGAGTTATTTATTCACAAAATATACTTTAAAATGAAAATGTATTAGTTGCGTACAAAACAACACTTTGGGCATTTAATTTTCATTAATACTCTAATTGACGGATATTTGTTTGTTTTTCAGCTGAAACACAGAAAATAAAATGTAAATTATCAATATCAAGCGGATTTACAGAGCTATTTTTGGATATTGTGTGCTTCTTTACCACAGTAAATGCCATCTATTAACCCCCATAAGTTTGAGTACATAATTCTAATCACATTACCATTTTATGTGCTTAAATGGCAGTTTACGGACACGGTTTAAGATGAATTAGCAACAGGTTAAGTTAATACTACTTAAGGTTTGAAAAGAAAAGTAGTTTTCTTACGGGAAAATTTGGCTCAGGGAAAATTTCTGCTGCTAGTCGTGCTGCTATTGATAACGGGTCTAATAAAATACGAGACAGTAGGAAAATTAAATTTAACTGTTCTGCGCTAAGAGAGGAGTAAGTTAATTTAGATTAAAAGTATGTAGTGAAACATTGCGGCTTTTAAATATCAAACTTCATGTAAATTTAAATTCACGAAAGTTCTTCGATTGGTCAGTTTACAACTCTTACCTATACCAGCGCATCAAGTGGCAGAAGTTGTCCCTTGTCGAACTTTAAATTTAGATCTGTCTAGCCTGTACTTAAATTAACCTTATTATACACAGAAAAAAAATGTTGTTTACTTTAAAGAAGAAAATATTTGGAAACCCAGTTGCCAAAGAAATTCCCTGTAGAACTACAATGGTTGTCCTTGTAATAAAATACTAAGTGTATGTATAATTACAAGGAATAGCCTTGTCGTTGTACTTTTAAAAAGGGAAAAAGTTAATTTAAATGCTCGTTGCACTTCGTAATTAACACCGAACTTATTTATCAAATTACTTTAAAATAAAGGACGTTTACACGAAATTATTTTGAATATTGGAGGTGGTAAGTTTCTAACCACCCCCTTGCACTAACATTTTTCGCATCTTACATCTAGACCACTGTGACTTCTGTATAATTCAATCTTTATTTATTTATATACATTCAATGTACAGTTCAGTAATATTTTATTTATTTCAAAGCACGCGATTAATATAAACATTCACTTTATTCCAGAAAAATGCTTTCCAGAAGTCGTGATATTTGCTTAAGTAATTTCCGGCGAATCTATGATTTTGGTAGGCTACACATTTTTTCTAAGTTTTTGCAAACGAAATCCTTTTAACATTATAAACCAATAACTTTATAAGGAAAACTTTTCAACATTTACAGAAGTTTGCACAGCTGCAAAAAAAGGTTCCTTGTCATATTTTACAAAAAAAAAATATTGTGCAGGAACTGTCGGTATATAGGTACAAAGAATCGCTTTATAGCATTACGTAGTTAAGCTTCATAACTTTGTAAACTAATAATTTAACAAAGAAAATCTTTGTAAATTTTATAAAAATGTTTAGAGTGTAGGTTAAAAAGCCTAATGTTATTACATAAGCAAGGGGATATTTCCTTCGCGTGTTGTGTCAACAAGTAGAACCGACCGTTGACGACCTAACAGACTGCAGAGCAAACTATTTTGCTTTGCTTTAGCTAATTTTAATTTTAAAAAATTGGTGATACACATGGGGGCAAAAATCTGATATTTTATGACGTTTATTGCTACCAAAAGTTAAGTACAAAGTATGACATAGTTGTGGATAAACAGTGCAGGGATTCTTATATATGGAGTCATGTTGTTATGAAAAATACTTCCAATATCATTGTTAAACTACCGAGTGTAGCAATAAGACTTGTGCTGTGGCCATTACCTTACTGCATGAGTCGATAGTTTTAAGCCGGCTGTCTGCCTGCCTTATGAACAGAGTTGCAGCGTGCTAGCAGGACACGTTTTGTAAGAAACTTCTAAACATTATTCTAATATGTGCATTTACGAAAAGAACGAACACTTCAAACTATATCGGAATGAAAGTTTCAAAACATCACGTTACTTAAAATGATCATTTCGGAATCCCTCAAAATGGCTTAAAACGGCTTCTTCAATCTATTATAACTAAACAAAATACTAACAATATTTGTGTGTAACTACTATAGGGAGGTACATTGGACTTTACTAAAATTTTCCACGAATGGTAAGGTGGGGTCACCACTGAAATTGTCAGTCAGGCGAGTGTTCTACGATACCACTACGTAGCGTTTCAGTGTCTTGCGTTAGAGGCGATACCGCACCAGATGAGCCGGTCAACATCGCCCTTGGCACCGTGCCTCACTCACACAAACACACGGCCACCAGGTGCCTTAAGAGAGCGTAGTAGATAAATAAACGCTAAAACAATTGATTTCTACGCTTCTTTCGAAGCCAATATGGATAAAATACTCAATGCCAATCCTAGATAATGGTACTTGCCAACTTTGTGAGTAAGTATTTATCCAAAATTACTAATTCGTTACGCGTGATCTCTTGCGCCGCAGTTAGATGCACGAGGTTCCGGCATCAGAGATTGTGCCTCAGAAGTTCGTAACACTGGAAACAATTTTGTTTAAAAGGATGGCTAAAACTATTGTCTAGGATTGCTATTGTTTAATTTTCGCAAATTGGCTTCAAGAAACCTTCAGTTATGGAGTCATGCTTTTATCGTTGAATTATGCACCACGCCCTCTTAAGGGGGACTTGTAAGCGTGCAGTTGTTGATGTCAGTGATGTTAGATCGCCAGTTATCTGTTATGGTACGGAGCGTTCAAAATTATAGTACAATGGCTAAAAACATGTACATTTGTAGCAAATGAAAAATTACCGTTTTGTTTATAATTTTTTCATTACTAAACCCTGTTTTTAATTTTACACTACTGGTATTAAATACGTACACATGGAAATAGAACATGCTTTGTAAATGACAAAATTTTGGACACTTGGCATTGAAAGATTGGCGCAACGATTACTCACTATCAGAATTGAAAGAAAATATGTATGTTACAGTTGGTATGTTCTCGTATGTAGGGTGTCCCTTGGTGTCAGACTCGGGATATACGTTTACTGCTGTCATCCGCTTCATCGTCTCGTTAGACGGCTTGAAATTACTGCAGCAAGTATAAGTTGTTTTTTCTTTTGTCGAGTCGTCGAGTATACAATAAAATGAAAATCGCCAGAAATCCAATTGATAGTCAGATTATGGTACATTTGCGTACCATGACAGCCTCATCATGGTACACCAGGTCATATAATGGTACAAGTACCATGAACATGGTAAGTGTAACAACACTGTGTTGGTGTGACGCAGGACGGCGGAACCTCGGCGGACCTGGACGTGCGGTGGCCGGCGGCCAAGCTGCGTCTGGAGCCAGACGTGGTGCCGACATACCCGGAGCAGCCGGTCGTCGCGACGCTCGAGTTCCCCGCACAGTCTTGCCCCTTCGCCGCCGGCAGCGTCGTCCCTGAGCTGTGGATGGACCTGGTGCACTGTGGCTCCTCGCGTGCAGACTGCCATCTTCGCAACCACTCCCTCACACAGGTGACCACATTCACGTCTTATTTCTCTAGACTTACCTCCCTGATGGGAGCACACGTACGTCCCCCCTCCCTCCCCCACACTATCAACTACAAAATATTTGAAAATATTTACACATAGGCTATACAACTAAAAATTTATTCGTTGCAACTTTTCAGTGTATAGTCTAGTGACCCGAATATATAAACTGCAGGAAATAAAATGTAGAATTACTTTTAATCATGTTTTTTTGTAAATTTTTGCTAAATAATACCATAGGGAACGTTTACCCGCCTCCAACTCATTCCCAACGTCAATTGCTGTTTCTAGAAAGCTCTTTAAAGTGTTAACAACCACTTCAAAGTTTACTGATTAAAATTTTTATGTTTTCAACAATTACCCAAAAATGTTATATAAGAACTAGACTGTTACCCTGCTCTTTTACTACATGACCAAATTGAAAGCTAACATACTGCAGGTAAATATAGGAAAATATTTACTTTAGCGGGGGCGGGGGAGGAAAATATTTTTCAACAAATAAACATTGCAATATGGAACCTTTCAGTTTGGTAACACAGAGATAGATCGTCAGCATTGGTCTTTCACACCTTGCAATTATCTGCCGAAAGTTAAAAAATAAGAAAGAAAATACATGCAACTTGTTACAAAAATTAAAACTCTTTACAAAACCTCTTTTTTCTCTAAGTTTGTGCTGACCGGTAAAGTCAATAAACAATGCAACTTAAGCTATTGTGTAAGGCTGTATTTTTTATTATCTTAATAATAAGTGACAGATAAACTTGTTCCGTGGCGAGCGTCCTGAAAGACTGCATGAATTTCTAAAACCCTCACGAATTAATCGTTAACGCAGTTGCAGCCGCCAATTTCGATGCAAATTGCTAAAACCCTCACGAATTAATCGTTAACGCAGTTGCAGCCGCCAATTTCGATGCAAATTGAAGCTGGTAAACACCTCGTGCAGTTTAACATTATTTTTGCTTTTCCTGCATCAATGGCCTTAAGATATTAGCGTGTAAATTTAAATGTGGATTAGTCCTAGGCATGTTTAGCAAATGGTTTCGACTTTCCTACATTAAAAAATATATTATTTTGACCAACATAAAACATTTTGGTAAGAAAAGAAACAGTGTGTTGTGTAACACTTGATTGAATGAATTGGCCAAAATTTTTATCACTGAAGTGTCGATTAGATTCGATAGTTACTATTTATTCAACTACATATGCGCATACAGGAGCCTACTAAAATCTATTATTAACTTGGTTTTAAAGGTATATTTTATTCCCAAATACGTTTGAAACCGTAGACTTGAACTTCTGAATGATTGTGTACATTATAATTGACATCAACTTAAGTTTACTAATTGCAACTTTATCGTAAAAATTACAAAAATTAAAATCAACTGAATTAATATATATTAACAGACAAAATCCTTTAATAACAATATAATAACCTGTTCTATTTCTCACAAACACTAAATAATACTACCGTAGGTTTTTAAGTATGCTTATACAAACTGACGTGGAACGAGATAAGTCAAACGGTACATAATTCACATGTTTCAATGGATTTAATGTTAAAATGAAAAAAAATGGATTCCTAGTAGTGTGCAATAGCTGGTTATCGGCTATTAAAATATTGAAAATAATTGGGCAGTTTTTTGACCGCAAAGTAGACTATCTCTCTCTCTCTATCTATTTGTGTATGAAAAAAAAATACATTTTACTCGTGTCTCTTAGAATCTCATATGTTCTCGACTTTGACTCTATCGTGAAAAATAATTCTCCAATAACTCATGCGCATCGTTTTACGTCGATGTACATTAGACTGAAAAAGTAATGTACACTGTTCAAAAAAATTGCTGCATGCCCAATTTCCAAGGCGTAGTTTGTAGAAAATTCAGATTGCTGTATGAAGATTGATAGGTTTAAATCCCAGTCAGCTCTAATTAATGCACATATATTATGTTTTGGTTTGCAAGGTTCGGTTTAGTAAATTATGTAATTTTCACCTAACCTTACCATGGTCATCGTCGATGCTTTTTCTGGTAAGTTAGTGGGTCAGCCGGGAAAAACACATCCATTGTCTCTTGTCCTCACACCATTCTTCATCTTGTATCCTCTACCAGTTCTTTCCTCTTGTTTTCAATCCATCAACCTGTTCCTATTTTCTATTCCTAGTCTTTCCCTTAGGTCTTCGTCCACTGTACCTTAATTTCATCATCTTCCGCGGCATCGTCTAACCACTTATTGTGTTAACATGCCCATACAAGGTCATTCCTCCTTCCGCTATAACATCTAGGTTTCCTTGTATCTGAACTCTTTATCACGCCACATCATTACCTAACTTGGCTATCTTTGTGACAGACATCATACTTCCATGCGAACTTACCTCACCCAAGCCTTAAATAAATTAACTCACTTCTTTAATAAAATTATTATTTAGAAAATACTTCAATTGCGGATACAATATAAATATATGTGTAGCTGTATTATTCACAGTATCTCAGCGGATAATGCGTTACAATAATGATTAACAATCAGGTAATACATGCTGAAAACCGCCCATTGCGGTGTATTTGGGAACGTACTAACTATTTTCTGACTCGGCAGGTAAGAGGGAATGAGACATTTTTAATCAACTTTAGTTGAAATAAAAGTCAAGGGGAAGGGACGTTATTTAGGATAACACAGTGTATATTTGTATTTTTTATTGTAATATACATTTTATGAAGCTTACTTTATATATTTTCGGAATCCAGTTATAAAATATTATTATTGCAGTTCTAACCATTTTTTGAAAGTCACCCAGTTTACTGTCGTGTAATTCTTGTGAAGTAGGTTATGTTCAGAAAATAAAGCTATAAATAAATGGAAGATTAAATTTTGTTACTGATTCAAATGAATAGCATTCATATCATTGCAGCATTTGGACATCTACGAATTAAAACAATTTTGTGTAGAAAAGTACACAAGCGTTGAAGAAAACTATGTTCGCAAACCTGAAGCAAAACACTCAGGAAAGTAACAATTTACGTGATTTCACAGAAAATAGGCTACTTTTACTATCTATTATATAAACATGAATGCTTGTTTGTTCGTCTGATATGCGCTTCAAATACGGGACTTCTTTTGATCAGGAAATGGTTTTTGTTTACCGTTTTGACTCTAGATTGTATGTGCGAATCCTCCAGTTGCTGGCACAGACATAGTTATTGGTACCAGCCTGACATTTTTACTTTAATCGTGCCAGTTCCATTTGTACGCTTCTGTCCTGGCTTAAGCTCGACACGAACGCGTGTATCCGGCTTAGAGACGCGCAGTTGGGTGTGGCTCTCTTAGCTCTCATTTCTTCACATTAGCGCTTCCGGGTAGGAAGCGAGGGAGAAAGGGAGAGCGAGGATGAGGTCCGAAAAAGCGGGACGGAGAGAAGCGAGAGGAATGAAACTAATTTCGTAATGGAATACCCTTGGAGGACTATTTTAATCCAATTCCGCCCAACCTACCGCCGCGTCGTCCTTGTTTTAATGGAGTAGAAATATTTGAGTTGACATTAAATTACAACTCACCCCCGACTACACTGCCAGCTTAGGCTCCTGAAATCGCCGCGGGCCATTCACTGTAGACTTGACATTACGTGAAGGATACGAAGAGATAATATATTTACCCGGAAATATTCATTGAAAAATAAAGTGAACATTTTTTTTTCAAATATTAGTAGTATAATCTCATGTGAAGAACCTAAGATGGTATGGTGGAATGTAACACAATTTACAATAAAATCTTCTTCTGCTCCTTGTTCTTCACTATTATATAATAAAAAATTTTTAAACTGAACAACAAGCAACATTAAATTTAAATACCTGATACCGCACTTGCGATTAAACTGAACAACAAGCAACATTAAATTTAAATACCTGATACCGCACTTGCGAGAGAAAATAAAGAAAGTGATATTTTTTAAAAAATAAATAAATAAAATTAGGAGGCTATGTTACAGACATACAAATATAAAAATATCAATTGGTAGACGCCATATAAAATTAATTAAAAAATAATATAACAATACCAACCAGTATTAAATTTTTTTATACAATTACATAAATAATTTGTCATTTCGGAAATGTTTTGTATTTACTCACATCTTTCGGATTGTATTGTATGCTTAGTTCAGCAGGTCAAAATACAGTTTAGATGGATTTTGAGGAGAACATATAATTCAATTGTAGCAACATCCGAACAGGTGGCTTATTAAATTTTACTCCTTTTCGTGCAGGTAGATTACATTTCCCAAGGATATTAAAAATCTTCCAGGTCTACTTTTTTACTTTCTATGGACGATGATGGACAAAAAATAGATGATCGTCTGCAATCCACAGTTTAAATGTTATATGATAGGTTCTACATGTTTACAAGTAGTAACTGGACGCACTTCGATCAAAATATTGGTATTGCAAGCGAAGGCGTATTATGATTTTATTTCCTTCAGAAAGAGGTATCTGCAGTAAGATGAGAAATATTAAGAAAGCTTACTTTAAAATTACCTTAATACAACTTAATTGCATGTGATAATGTTTAAACGATGCGAATGTGGACATGAGAGTCGGCGCCATTTACAATTAACTTTTATTGTCAAGATTAATTGTTCATTTATATTTTTACAGTGTTTAACAAACGTTATTAGACCTTAATCTTAAAACTTATTATTTTACACTTTTACCATATTATTTTATTTCACTGTTTGCTAATGTGGGAAGAAGTTGCTGACTTTATCCCTACCATTGTAACAGTATTACAGTGAGAAATAGATTTTAATTAATATTTATTCTTAATTGTACACTGCATGATGATGAACTTTGATGATTTAGTGGAATAGTTTACTGTTTATTTAATGGTTTTAACATTGCAATTTTAGCCCCATTTTAATATGTTAGTTATCTAATTATTTGTTTGCTATTTTTAACTTATTACTTATTTATTTTAGCCAATACTATCTCTCTTACCATGTATTATTTTTACTTTCTGTAATTTTATTGTGCTGGTTTTACTGTTAGTTAGCGTTATGGAAAAATTGTACATGCCATGCAATATTTGCTTTCTCCAAGCCTCGAAGTTTAACACCTCGTAGTCCTTGCGGGTTTTTTGAAATTAGCGCACCAAGGCATTAACCTTTCTTGCTCTCTGAACTTTCTTAAGGTGAAGACCTACGATAGGTCCCACGGAAGGCATGGGATCGTATCTGCCGCCATCCTAAATAATTAGTACATCAAAGGGAGGGTGTATAGTCTGGGATGAAGTAAAAGTGCTGCCTATTGAGAAGAGGCATTATTACTTTTGTTTCTCTACTACCAGACAGCTAATTAATTTAATAGTGTGCCTGAAGACATCGAGGGAGAATTCGTAAGCTCTTTGAACATTTTATGGACTGTATTTTGTTAACATTTTCCGGTATCAGCTAAATTATTCTCTGCTTTGCAAAGTGCCTAACTGAACATTTTGTGCAATGACTTAGAATTGAACATATGTAATTTTACGTGCGTAGCCCTCTTGAGCGCACGTACTTGATTTCCAGTTTCAGGTAATTCCTACCCACAAGTACGAGAATTTAATGTCTTAGACTCTACCAACGTATTGAATATTGCCGAAGCTTTAATATTTAAGGAATCCAAATATTACATTAACTTCAACACTAGTATGCATATTATACGAACCATAAAGATGCTATTGAATATTGCCAAAAAAAAAAAATATATATATATATATATATATATATATATATATATATATATATATACACACACATATATATATATATATATATATATATATATATATATATATATATGCTTTCGAGTGAGATAGTAGTGTACATTTATAGTATATACGTGATAAGGAAGTACGTCTGGATAGTATATTTTCGTTTCGTCTGTATCCAACTTAGAAAATAAATATTTCAGATTTATCCTTTAGTGTGTGCATATTACTACTATGCTAATTAACACACGTGTATCACTACTACTATTAATATATATATATATATATATACATATATAATAATTTTTTCTTCAACCATACTGCAATATCAATTTGATCTAACAGTAACTACAACCATACAAATAGGCCTACACGTAGTTTGCTTACTTACCTTAAATAGTTAAAAAATTATGTTGTATTTTATATATTACCAGAACTTGCAGAAAGATACTGTGTACTACACTATACGCTCTCTATTAGCTTCACTGTCAGTCGTGGTCAGACATTTTTAAAAGCATAAACAATTTAATTTGTAAATTATATATATTAAATTTTATTTACTAACTAATATTCATGGCAAAGGAACAATAGAAAAGGCACATGAAAGTCATGTCCGTGCACTTAAAACTAATCATATAAAAACAACGGTGCTTAGTAAATAAACTGTCATAACGAAAAACTCCAGTCACTTTTAAAATGATTTTAATAAGAGTTTCAAGTATAGAGGTTAAGACAGCTAATATGTTGGAGAAGATTCATTTTTGTTTAAGATAGTTTAAAGTAATGATCATTTGCAAAGAACAGAAGTTCAACATGAATATATATTAGTTAAATTGATTTTGTTACTTATTCAATTATAATTAATAAGTCGGTGTTAACGAATATAAAACATAAGATCTCACAAGTTATTTATGTATGTGTTCAGTTAACTGTAATTATAATTTGATAAATATGATCACTGTCGGTTTTTTATTTACACAAATCGTGTCTATATTCCGTGTTAATTTGCGGATATCTAATTCAATTTTTTTGAACAAAGGGTATTTCGTGATGAACTATGCAACGTTGAAAAATATATTCCTTTATTATTTTGTGGTCTCTGCTTAAATAAATTCTAGGATTTGGTAATATAATAAAGATTTTCTCTACGTTTCATTATTTAAGATTATTTTGTGCGTATGATTCACGTACTGCTACAATTTTCTGCATTCTGCATCATCAGATTATGAGTGGGCTGCTATCGTCGTAGTGTATATATAAGCGTTTATAACGTCCACGATTTATCCCATTTTGACAAAACCATAAATTATTAAATATCACTTGTTTATAGAAGATACACACAACCTAACATAATATTAACATTTTTGTTCTCATTTCAGTAATCAATAACAGTTATCAAACGTATAGTAGTTAAAGACCCAGTTTAGAGTTATTTAAGGCAATATCTCTTTATTTTCAACAGTTTTTGTGATAATTATTTTTTCAAAACTTAAGCGAGAGAAGATATTATATCTGTCAGACAGTTTTGTTTCATATATTTTGTTTCTATGATAGCTAATTATTTCAAAGCAAGAAATTATATCGTTTCGACCAAAATTCAGTTAACCATTACTTTGTAAACTACGTAATTAACCAAAGCCCTTGTATATACTGCCTTGAAAAAAAGTCAGCCAACATGGAGAAGACGATATTAAAGAAAACTGCCAGACGAATTTTTTATATCTACTCTCGTTTACGGGTAAAAAAATTAATATCGCTAAAAGAAGTAGAAACTAGAGAGGACAAGTTTTCAAGCAATGAACTAATCGAAATAGTTGCCAACATGTGATTGAGTTACAAATATAATCTCCCCTATGTAAAACCGCGAAATTTTCTGATCTTTCATCATAATTAATGACGAGGAGATAGAGAATGTTTGATACTGTTTTAATGTGCCTCTTGTGTAGTGTAACATAGCCAGAAACGAGAAAACGCTGCAGACGACACTGTCACTCCCAACAAATACCGTATTGGTGCTGCTCGCGAAGGATTATAATAGCGATCAAGCTTTCTGCTGAACCGCTTTAACTAGGCCATAAGGATA
>PNEQ01135445.1:65125-79349 GCA_003012365.1 Medauroidea extradentata
TTATCTTTACTCAAAGGCTTGGTGTATTATTCTCACTGCCCCCCCCCCCCTCCTTTTCCCAAAAAAAAATTTTTGTCAACTAAAATTTCAGTTATTTGCCTCGAAAACCAGTTTTCATTTAATATTTTTATCATGTTTTACCCTTACCTTGCACATATTCATGTTACTTGATATGCCTAAACCCATAATTCTGACAATCTTCTCAGCACGGCGCGTTTAAGCAACCAATTGATCCCATTATTTTCGATTGACACTGGCACTGCGCTGACATTTTTAAGTCACTTATAAATTACTTTAGTTTAAATTGTAATTATTATTGATCTTTCTAATTTGAATATACATTTTCATGATTTTCAAAAACTCTTTACTGTAAAACAGTGTGCCTACATATCTTTAGAAGTTTCCCACGAATTTATTGCTACTTTCTTCTTTATATGACTCAAAAAAATCTGAATGATTTTTATTTCAAAAAATTTCGAACGAAATTTAACTTAAAATATTTAATCACATCTACCTATTTAAATTACTTGTACGACTCATAATATGTATAAATGCAATCTGCCTCGGTATGGTGGACGAGCTCAACCGACGTCTTAAAGAGGTTGTATTTAGTTCGTTTTTATTTATAGCTTAAATATAATTAAATTAATTTCACTTTCGAGTTTTTCATTTCAATTTTTTGTGACGGTAATGGTAGTAAATTTTTGTTTATGAATTAAACATCCAACTCAATTATATTTATTGATGCTAATCAAAAATACTGTTTGGTTTTAAAATAATAATATTAGTTGAAGTCTATTAAATAGTAATTTTTTTATTCGGCAGTTTTAATGAAACTTATAATGCACAATAACTATCTGGCCAGTATGTGTGGCATATATCCGAAAGTATCTTTTTTTCTGATAAAGAAAAGTAGTGTTCCGAATAGAACATTTTGATTTACAAAAAGGGTGTACGACCAGTATTTTTTGCAGAATCAATAACGTATTTTTGTCAATTGTGTTCCACATTTAGTCATACTCTTAGTTTACTAAATACGAAACACAAGCTATCAAGCCTGCGCAGCTTTAATTTTATCAAGAGTTTCTGAAAAATATGTACTCACGAAGTGTATATTTTCGCTGCAGTCTAGGCATTCACAAGTTGGTGCGTAAGTAGCAGTTTTTTTTCATCTACAAGTGTGGTATCACTTAAACATGAGCATTTTCAGCATGACATATCTCAATACGATGAAAATGTAATACAAAAATAAAATACTAGATTTTTAGTGAAGTAATGACTAGTTTTAAAGTTACCTAAAGAATTTACACATGGGATATTGTACTCCACTTTGCTTGCATATAATCACTGACCTTTCTGTTCATTATTAGAGGTACGTAAATTTCGCGGATATATTCTAGATTAGCTTGAGTGCCAAGAACATATGCTTGACTGTAACATCTTTGATTGGACGACGGCTGTCTTGGCACACCTTTGACATCTGCAAGCCTGTTCAAAATAATTAAATCATCCGTTTATAAAGGGCACATGAAAATCGTGGGAAAAATTTAATGCTAGCAAGACAGCAAAGTGATATGTATAACACTGAAGCTTTTGTGTCGATATTAGCTATCGGTTATTTGATGAACGGTTCCTACCTTCAGAATGCACATTTTTAAATATACAGCTTAAAACAAAATGCGTGTGATTAGCCTCATAATTGTTCACACATGTCAACAAAACGCATCACCAAGAGAATGAGATATCATAAAAAATTTTAGTTTTTTTTTTCTGGAGTCTATTCGTAGAGGCTATCACGTGCTACCCCCTTTTATAATTACAGACCGACAGACCTTTGATTGTTGGGGGTTTGGAGTGACAATTTTAGTCTGCTGCTAGATGGCTATGAGAATTTCACTCAACGGTATTCATTAATTACGTACTAAGAATATTGCGTACAATTCATAAAGATAAATTTTATTGACTGCTACGAAGAATGATAAGCACACGTGATTGTAGTTTATCTGCATAAATGTCGGACTGTTATTAAAGGACGTAAGTAGAGTAGAAGTAATTATAAGTAAGTAAAGTCGAAGTGCAAGTAGTGGAAAGTGTGTATGTTACTTGCAATCCTCGAATTTGGCCACTGACCAAATGTTTTCCCGCAATGCGTTGTGGATATGTCGTGCAGTACGTAACTGAAGTTAGGATCACTCTTATAAGTGATATATGTTCGTCATAAGTACTAATTCGTTAATTTTATTTTACGGCGAGACATTTTTTTATGTTTACTGTAACTATATTACGTAACACTAGTAACATATTTTGCGATGTCTGCACGGCAGAAGGGCACATGCTTTAGTTTTCTCATAAGAAACGAGCTTAGAGTTGAAATTAAAAAAATCATAATGCCAACAAAAGTAAGATATTATTAAATAAAACACTTTAAAATCACTTTAAAATACATCAAACTAACGTCCAAAGATTCTGATAAACTCTTCATAACTTTTACGTATGTATTTAGTGAAAGCACAACCCAAAGTTATTTTTTTATGTTATCAGTCATAAAAAATTCAGTTTAATAGTACAAATTAAGCTCTTAAACTAATGTTATTTACGTGACCATTAAATAGTCCATAGGGCCACTATTATTTTTCAAACAACTTCAGATACGTTATCGCTTGCTCGAGACAAATTTCCTGCATTCCTGGGGCGTGATTTCGTTCTAAACTTCTTAAATCTTCTCACGAAGTTCGTGGTCATTTCTTGGTTTGTGGACAGCAACACGAAAGCCGATGATGTTTCAAAGATGTTCTATGGGATTTAAATCTGGGTTCTTAGCAAGCCAGTTCAACAATGAGATTTCCTTTCCTTTCAACCATTTCGTCGTTACAGCAGATGTGTGACAAGAAGCTTCTTGATAAACAAATAACCACCGTGAAGTTTCTGGGCGGATCACAGCATGTTCCTCTTCATGGTTTCAATGTTTTTTCGAGAATCCATGGTGCCGTCAAAGAATCTAAATATCTTGTACCTTCAGCCGACATGCAGCCCCAAATAATGACTGAGCCACACCCTCGTTGATCAGCTGGTATGAGTCAATCTGGACGAAATTTCTCTGTTACTGTCATCTTAACCTTCACTTTTCGTGAACTGTAGAGCATAAATCTTGAGTCATAGCTGAATAGGACCTCTCCCTAATGATCCATGAACCAGTTTCTTTTCCACTTGCATCAAATTTGGCGGTTTCTCTCGATGAGAGATCGTCACTGTCAAAACGTTTACCATTGTAGAATCTTCAAATTCTGTTTTTATACTATGTACAAATAACTTGCGATTGGTCTTCGCGTACAGATGCAGCTCTATGCCGGCCACAGCGTGGTTTATCCGCCACTTCACCCAGCTCCTGAAATATTTTATTGTATTCGTTACGCAGCTCTTACTTACACACTCCTAAATCGTTATTTGTTTCCAATTGTGAACAAACTGTCATAACAGTTAATGTATAGGCTGTTCACCATAAACTGAGCACTCAGCAGAACTTGTAATCAATTACAAATATGTTTTATTGGGCCAATATATGTTAAATTTGGATAGTGTTGAAGGGTTTGCACTGGTTTTAAGTTACATTGAAGTTTTCATTTTAAAAATAGTAAAGATAACCGCAAAATGACCGAAAGAAAAGTTTATGCAGTGCTCACTTTATCGTGAACGGCCTATATATAGTGCTATCTGCAGAGCGAAGTTTTAGCTACGGTCTCACTGTTTTAGTCGGTACATTTTTATTAAATTTTTAAATATTCGTCAATATCTTAATATTTTCCCCTGAACTGTGCAACAGGAACCAAAAATTATATTTATGTTAATAGATTTTATCTTGCGTTTTTTAAATTTTATAAATAATTTTTCAGCTTTCGCAACGCTGGAATAAAATGTATACTAAAATATATGTCATAGATTATTTTGTACGAATTTTTTTTATTACTAAAAATGTGTGCTTTTTACAATACACGTCTTAAATTTAAAAAGAAATCATAACTTCAAAATTAAGTACGATAATCTAATTAAAATTTTAATAAGAATGCGCGCAAAAATCTGAACTATCCACAAAATATCTATAAACATATTACTAGTAAATGTTTACAACAAGGGACATATTATGTTAAATCAACTAGCGGTCTTTAAACATTTGTTAGGTACTGTATATGCAAAACGCCTTCTGAGTAATTTTCGCTTACCCACAATGCATTTATAGTATTTTCAGACCACCCACAACCGTCCGCTGCTACATCAGCTTGTTAAGGGCGCGGTCTACCGCAATCCTCATCGCCATTTTTTTTTTATTTGTACCAGATATTTTTTCTTATTTTAGAACCAAAAAGTGACTAAATTTGGCTCTTATCGTCGTCTTACTTCTAAAACCTGGTAAGTCCAGATTTTCCAAGTGTACATTCAATGTGAATTTGGTGCTAATTTTCATGGCGCTTCTAGTGTTAAAACCTTGTAAATCTACTGTGTGTTAGTTTTCTTCTATGCTCAAATTTAGAAAACCTTGTATCTATGGTGTAGTATGACTACAAAAGTAGATTTTTGCTCTCCTCTAAGAAATTGACTTAGGTTTTAGAAGTAAGCCGACGTTATGAATTTGTTTTATCTCTCATAGTTTTCGCGTAATGGCTTGTTAAAGTCATATTTTGCATGTTTCCGTTTTAACGACTACACTAAAACCAACGGATTTACCAAACTCAAAGAATCACAGTGGATAAAGACATTGCAGGCTACAATGTCATGCTCATAAAAATTAAGAATAAAAATTATTTGTATTTTTAAAAAAATATTGGAATTTTTCAGCATTTTTCATTCAAATAATTTTTATTCTTTATTTTTATGAGCATGACATTGTAGCATGTAATGTCGTTATCCACTGTGATTTTTTAGTTTGGTATATCAGTCGGTTTTAGTGTAGTCCTTAAAACGGAAACACGCAAAATATGACTTTAACAAGCCATTACACGAAAACTATGAGAGATAAAAAAAGTTCATAAGAGCAAAATGTAGTCACGTTTTGTGTCTAAAATAAGAAAAAATATCTGGTACAAATAAAAAATTTAAAAACATGGTGATGTAAAATTACGGTAACCACACCCTTAAGGTGGTCGCCTGGGTGAACGTGTTTTGCGTGTTCGAGGCATAGACGCGAGGAAGCGATAAGGACGAGACTGTAAGCGCATCACGCCTCTCACTAGCCTCTAGGTGCAGTCACTGAACTGGAGTGCAGTCTTATCGCCGACAACGCGCCAGTATGTGACTTTCAGTGGTGACCCTATCATTTTATCACGTATTACTAAAGATACCTTTCAAAAGATTCTGCGCCGAGATTTACATACTTAACACAGGCCGCAAATACACTCATTTTCGTCAGTTTCGGCTGCTAGAAAATATAGGTACTTTAACGATTATTAGTGACCTTGGGTATACGTACGTGCAACGTTCCTTAAATACTACTCCTAACCTTACATTGATCATGTGCGATGAGTTGTTTTGTAATAATCTGATAACGGCCGAAGTACTGTACAGCTCGGCGGCCTCCTTAAGGATGTTCAAATGCGATAAAATCCAAAAATTTTAATTTTTATGAAATATTTTCCATTTACGGAACGATTTTACCGTTCGTAGTTTTCTTATAACAGGATGTCAAAGTTCAAATTTGCTTGTTACGCTGCCATGCAAATAGTGAAAAACCAACTGACATATTTTAACAAAATAATTCACTGTGAACTTACATCCAATGAGTTATGCAATAAAACATTAAAATTCCCACAACGAAATATTTTGAATTAAAAAAAAAAATTCGCAAATTTACAGAAAAAAGGTTGTAAATTCAATCGTTTTAAAATACAAAAGATTTCGCGGTATTTTCACAAGATTTTTATTACGTAACCCATAATATGTTATTTCACTGTGAATTATTTCACGTACGTAAGTCAATTTGTTTTCACTATTTGCATGGCAGCAGAACATGCAAAATTTGACTTTGACGCACAGTTGTTAGAAAACTACGCAAGCTGAAATTGATGCGTAAGAGGAAACTGCACTGAAAAGTATCGTCTACAAAACTAACACTATTTCATATACATACAAAATTATGACTTCATCGCTCTTGAACACCCTTAAGGGGCCTCCCTAGTTAGGCTGCGTTTCTGTGAGCCACTCAGCTGGCGTGCAGTGATTTACTATTATCCTATTTACTATGGGACTTTAAGCGGT
This sequence comes from Medauroidea extradentata, assembly GCA_003012365.1. NCBI lineage: Eukaryota > Metazoa > Arthropoda > Insecta > Phasmatodea > Phasmatidae > Medauroidea > Medauroidea extradentata. Next base: position 71,372 of record PNEQ01135445.1, read on the forward strand.
GACCACACATTTTTTTTTATGGTGAACATAGTTCAAAGTTTCTATAGTTGGGTTTTTCGAATCCGGTTATTTTTTCAGATACGGCAGCCTGGAAAAGCCGTTTTTGGCTATTTTGAGGGGTCCGAAAATTATGTTTCTAATTAACGTGCCAATTTTTAAAACTACAGCGACCTAGTTTGAAGTGTGTGCTTTTTTCGTAGCTTTGCAAACATAATGTGCGTAAAATGATTTCGTACAAAATATACTAATCGTAACTCGCTGCAACTCATTTGAAGCGCAGGTATAGAGGCCGCTTAAGTTTGGTTAGGTTAGATTATGTGTAAACGCATAATACCCAGTACGCGTAGTGGGCAAATGCTTAACACTCGGAACGCGTTACTGTACATTTGTAGTGTCCACATTGCGAAAAATGATTTTTTTGGTACTGCGCATATCACAGTCACCACTACGCGGTGTTTTCATTTACCGGGTGAACGAAATTTATACCCAGAACGTGTTTTACCATAGCCATCTTTATTAGAAGGCCGCGGCCATAAATCTGGCAACACTGCCAAGAAGGGTCCATTTAACACCTTCTTTAACTCTGGCTATCCCTGATTCGTTATTTTGTCTACATGCCGTCGAATCAGGGACAACCATTGCCGTTGGAGAGCTAAAGAAAGTGTTAAAATGACCCTTCTTGGCAGTGTTGCCAGATTTATGGCCGCGGCCTTCTACTAAAGATGGCTATGGTTTTACACATTAATACATATCCACAATGCGTTGCAGGGTAACATTTCGGTCAGTGGACGAATTCGAAAGTTGCAAATAACACGGGAAGCAGTGCACGAGAGTGAATGAGGTCTGAATGAGGATGTTGTTGGGGCAGGTGCTGTACTCGGAGCAAGTGCGCGGCTACCCGAGACACCGCAACGTGACGCTCAAGTGTGAGTTGTTTGGACTGGCAGGTCACTACGCGCTCCTGCTGCGCTCAGCCATGCCGACAACCGTCCCTGTGCACAACAACGACTCTATGCCTGCATATCTCAAGGTAAGCTACCCTAATTACTGAAGATACCTCTATGCTAGTAACTACAGACATGCGAAATTCGCGTTATTTTCTGGCAGCTGACTAGACTCCAAGTGACTATAGGCTCGTTCGACGTCTCCTGCTGGCCGATATTGTCGAGACTTGCCGCGGAGAATGCTTACACATTAGAGAGGCCAATCTCTGTAAAGACGTTACACACGTAAATGAAAACACAAAAGTTCGTGGCCAATTGTATCACAGACTATGCTCTGCTATGTATAGGAAAGTGAAGTTTAGTCTGCTACCTAATGATAACGGGAATTTTGTATGTCTCTACTAATAACTAGAGACCTGAAAAATTCACGGGTTCCATGACCCGTAGGCTAGCGTCCAAGAATATATGTTAAATAGTGCAAACAGCAGCTGTTTATTAGCTGCTCGCTGACACAGTGAAATGGGCCTGTATTCAGATACAGTTTTATTATTGGCTCAGCTACTTCCAGGAAGTGTCGAATAAGTCAACGGCCAATTGTGAACGTGATAGAGACCTATAGTTGCTGGAACTCTAGCTTGCGCATAAAAGAAAACGCGAATTGTTCAGGTCTCTACTAATAACTCTAGCCATGATTTTTTGACGGAAAGATTTTTACATCATTTGGTTTGAATGCCTTATGTGCTCATCCACGGTTCTGCCTCATGGTCAGTGATTGGATATTTTAACTGTCGCTTGTGTTAGGGATCTACTGGCAATTCACAGAGGTGTGAAGTCACAATAACATTATTCTGATTTGTGTAGTCAGATGAGAGTCTGACCAAAGACACGCTGCTAATAACCATGAAGCAAGGTTACCGGTGTGCACGTAAGATACTGAAACAAAGCGGTTAAAAAAAAATTTTGCTAGAAAATTGTGACTCTTTTAATAACGAAATAAAGTATGCGGCATAGGTGGGGAACTATTGAATAAATTCATTTTATAACCAAATACTGTACGAGGTCAACATATGAAACTCATTAGAAAAACAGGAGACCTGTTATTTAATTCCAGTTCCCGCCGATATGAGCGGTGTTTCTTCTGTAGTACCACATTGATATATGGGTAGTCATAGATTTATATTTAGTTATTTATGAATTGAAGTATAATCGTGATTTAAGAATACGGAAACGCTCTTTTAGTTATAATTTTGGTAAGTTAAAAATTAAAATATAAATGAACACTAGCCGGGTTTATAAACTACTCAAGAACGCAAGAAGCAAAACTTAACATAAAAAATCAATATTTACCCGTTTATAAAATACGCAAGAGACGCAAGTACGCAAGACTGTAACGCAAAAGTTCACCAATTTTCAACTTCTTGCGTTTCACCGCCTTATATGTCAACAGTTTGTTTGGTGAAAACATTTTAAACTAGTTGCAATTGTCTTTAGAAGACAAGGATTCCACCATTTCGTTACATATCTATTGCGTTTGTTTAGAATGAGACTTCAAATACACGGTGATTATATGCGTTAGGTTATTATTTCAAAATACCGCAACAACAGAATATTTAGAAAACAGAGATGAGTGACAAAATATAATCATGACGGAATAATACAGAGAGGAACTTTCTGTTGCCTCTTCGAAATTTTGAGTGGTAGTGTTGGTTACATCGTGTCGCTTTGCGATGTTTATAAAATACTGAAATTTTGTTGCGTATTTTACGATATGCATTTCTAGCGTTCTTGAGTAGTTGGGTAGTTTAAAAACCCGGCCTGAGAAATTCAGTCCGTAAATGTATAACCACTATAGAAAACGTATAAATTAGAATGTAAAAGTGGCTAGTATTTCCAATTATCGCCGTCGGTAACATGTCTCTTGCTTTATTAACAACGACAAAACCTGTAGTTTCTCATATTGACCTTTTGGGACATTTGTTATTTCTCAACATACATATTCTATTGTTTACAAGTCTGGCTAAGCGTTATCTTGTTTTAATAATTTATGTTTTATCGTGGCAATGAAAACTGGTTATTCGTCAAGAAACGAAATATTTTCTCCACCTTGTTTCGTTGTATGATAATAAAATGTAGCGTACTGTCATCTTTAGGCTTAAGGTGGAAATACCCTATCAAAGTTCTCGCAGAACTGCACAATCTGACCAGTAATAGTTAACAGTGTATTTGCTTACACCTCCGTGTTCTTCAGTTATAAATTATGGAATATTCCGCGGTGGTGTAGTGGTTCGGCTACATGCCTCTCATCTCTATACGATCCGGGTTCCATTCCTGGTGTGGATACTACGAATTTTCGCTTGTAGGAAACGTGGCAGATAGTGGAGGGTTTTCTCTGGGTACTCTCATTTCCTTAAAACTCTTATTTCACCCTTGTTCCATGTTCGTTTCCATTTGTCCTTACCATAGCTCAAATAACAGCTATTAGTGTGAGTCTGCCAGATATAATATTCTACGTTTTACGCCACGGGCTCCTGTTTACATGTTTAGCAAGTTTTATTGTTTTTAATCCTTTAAGTGAGCCGATATCGTAAAACACTTTATTTATATTTCTTAAAAATTGCTGTACTGTGTAGTCTTATTTTAAATGACCGAAAAGTACATTATTTTTTGGGTATTTGTGAACTTAAAAGTAAATTTTCTTTTGTCCATTATTTACAACAATTATGTTTTTTTTTTATTTAGGCCACATATTCAATACAATTTGAACGCATATGTGACTGCTTTACGATATCTGCACTGTTTTAAGATTAAAAAAACTACCTTAAACAGTTTAAATAGTAACCCAAGTCAGTATTATGAGGAGACAGGAAAAAAATAACGACTAAACGAGTAAGTTCGACGAGAACCACGTCGCTCTTGCATACAGAGCATAGAACTGGCGTATATAGTGATTTCCTTTTGGGCGGTTTTGTACGGGACTTAAAAGGTATTAACCTGTTTCAGGTAGTAGTTTTTAGTTACAGCAGTCAACACAAAAGCGGTTTTTAGCTATTTTGAGAACCGCAAACTCATTATTTCGATAAACAAGCTGCATCATTAAAATTATAGCATAAGTTTTTAAAACTATTTCGAGTGCTCGTATATGACCTAACTATAGGCCGTGGCCGATTCTTACCACTTTTCCTGTCAGTTTGAACCGATGGTTTCATCTCAAATAACTACCCTGTGCACTTCTCGTATGAAAAGCGTCTGCACTCATACTTGCAGCCTTATAGTTGCGAGTGATTATGATATCGGTTGTCAGTTGTACAATTGTCTAGGTGATTAAACAGTTTACCGTAGTAGTACTGTTAAAACTGATTTATATTACTTTTAGTATTTTACTTGCAAAATAAGTTGTTTAAAACCCATAAATTACAAAAATTTAAAACAATATTATTGAAATTGCCCACTGATACAAGGGGAAATGGATAGTAATTCATCTATGTATAAATAGCCGCAAATTGCACATATATGTGACTAAACAAATAATAAAAAGAGAGCACACATAAAACATACTTACAATACACACTTGTGTACTTGCACTGTGCTATATATATATATATATATATATATATATATATATATATATATATATATATATAAAACTCTGTCTCTCTCTCTCTATCACTCACTCACTCTCTGACGTCATACAGAGCGCAAGTGTTGTAGTATGAACATTCTGACTATTCGGAACAAAGTAGATGACGGCCCGGTTGGGAAGATCGAACGTCTATTGAGCAGCAAGTCGAACATCATAGATGTCACTGAAGACAAAGGGCCGAAGGGGCGTACTGGTTAAACCAATCGCCTCCCTCGATAAAAAAAAAATCCACGTTCGATTTCCGTCAGTTTAAACCAGATATTTTGCCTGTTTGAAACGTGGCGTAGGATTCCCGTTGATCATTGGGTTTTCTGTGGAGTCTCCCGTCTCCTCGCCTATCGTATTTTATAGATTCTCTATAGTCGGGTTTCATGTCATGCCTCAGGGTTCGGTAGACGCCTATAGGTACAGGCAAACAGTTCAGAACTCTATAAAACTACGCGTGCAATCCCTTGCCCTCGGACGACCTCCCTTAATGCTGTATTTATTATTTTACTGAAGACAATAAGACATAGATAATTTTTTTGTTTCAAACTGTACAATATTAACACTTTCTTAGTATAAACTGGTAATTATATTTACAGCATCACCTACATTAATGTGCATTGTTATAAATGATAAAAAAAACAACACTAGTAAAATCATTGCGTTTGCTTAAGAGGGCGTGGTACATAATTCAACGCTAAAATCATTAATCTATAATTGTAGGTTTCTTGAAGCCAATTTGAGAAAATTAAACAATAGCAATCCTAGACAATAGTTTTAGCCAACTTTTAAAACATAATTGTTTCCAGTGTTACAAACTTCTGAGGCACAATTTCTGTTGCCGGAACCTCGTGCATTAAACTGCGGCGCATGAGCTCACGCGTAACGAAGTAGTAATTCTGGATAAATATTTACTCATAAAGTTGGCAAACACCATTGTCTAGGATTGTCATTGAGTATTTTACTCATATTGGCCCCGAAAAAAGCGTACAAATCAATTTATGTTTTCAGCATTTATTTATCTACCACACACTCCTAAGTGATTGTACCTTGGAAATATTTAACTGGCTTTTTTTTAAGCAATAAAGCCACAGAACATAAATGTCCGTTACTTTAGTAATGAAAAACTCAATAAAATGTCATGGGTACAACGAATTGCCTGCTGGACTCCACAGTCCTGTGTACTCGATGTCCTCAGCTACTTGTACATTGGCTGCTGCTTCATGAGTGGCCAGTTGTACACCTGATCAGATATTCGGTAAGGGTTTTCGTGCAGGTTTGCTAAGGAATCCGAGGCCTTTTGAACGAGCTCCACAAACATTAACTCGATAAAGATAATAACTTATTTCGTACAAAAGTTTCAAATATAATTTCTCCCCAAACGAATTCGCGAAATGTCTGGGTCTCTTTGTCACCACGTGTGTGGAATTGTACCTAATTGTCGTGGACTCATTCATCTGCGCCAAGATTGATTAGATATTTGTACATTTGCTGTTGCTCCAGTGAAGAGCCTATTTCATCCTCAAAAATAGCATATGTTCACTGTTTCCCAAGTATTCATGAAATTGTATGTTCCTCAATTTTATGTTGCGTATTAGAGTTCGTCACAAGAAAAAAAAATATTTCTATAGATATTTAAGAACAAGAAAAAACTTTTTAGTCAATAAATTTTTTTATGATTGTATATTATCTTTAATTACGACAACGATTAGGTCGTTTTCGTTTAATTCAGTCGGAAGTAGGGAATGAAAGTAATTTTTACGTATACATTTTTATTCTGTAACATAGAACAAGTTGACTGCTGCAATTGTACACTTATACATTGTGAAAACCGTGCAGTTTTAGAATTTCCAGAATATAACAAAAAATTTTTCAAATACATCAAATATTTTTCAGTATTTTATTTTACTGTGGTGAACACTATAGTAAAAATTTCATAAATGTTCCTAATCTCAAAACGAGTTCTGTGCAAGCTTGTGCCTAACGTCAATATTGACGACTTTAAAATCCTTTTCGGTTATATTTGTCTCGGCTGCACGTCTATATTCATATTTAGTAATCTGCTTTATTAAAACTGGTGCTATACGGTTGTGAAAGAACATACTGTCCCATACATAATTAAGTCACAGTTATTACTTTAAGACTTCTTCAGTAGACCGTTCGTAAATTTTTTGGAGTAATAAATTCCACAGTGATGCTTAAAATATTATTTATTTAAATGCAATATGTGACATACAATTCGTCTCAAAACTACCCTACGTATCAGAAAATCCCCAAAAATAATTAGTAGCATGCCACGCCTCGCTGTGCTAATACGCATATAGGTATTCACGAACAGAGGAGGAAATATATGTTTGCACAACCGCAGAGCAATTATCTTCTATTACAACGCGCGAAACAAGAAATATGTTAGCAGAGAGTGAAACCCTGCGGTTATCTTTCCTGAACACTGCTTGTATGATTTTTTTCCTTTCCGTAAGTATCCTTTTACACAGATCATTAGAGAGGAGAGAAACTCGCGTGTTCACTGAACTATAGCCTAGACTCCAAGAATATATGTGAACTCAAGCAGACAACAGCACTTCGGTGGCTGCTCGCTGACAAAGTGAAACCACATCATTGGGCCTGTAATATGTATACTATTTATTGATCGCCCTGCGCTCTTTGGGGAGGTTTATGTATGTCAACAACCAATTGCGAAAGTAACAAATTATTGTGAATTTTATCGTACTACCTTGTTCCCAAAACAAACCGTAACTTTTTCAGGTCTCTACAGATCATACATTATAATTATCATTGAGATGCACATTTTGTAACTATCTCAATGTTCATCAGGTGTAACTAACATGAAAGCGTGACTATGATTATGTTACTTATACGCCTTTTAGTATTATAATCCGTTTTGAACTGAAAAAAAAAAAAAACTTATCCAAACATCAAAACCGTAAATTATGTTAAATTTTTCTAAACACGTTATTTTTCTATTTACAGAGATTTCAGTGACGTGTGCATCTCTGTTGTAGCTTAAGGGCGTTCCAGTGGGGAAAAATTCATAATTTTATATTTGTATAAAATAGTGTTAGTTTTGTAGACATTACTGAAGAGTACATTTACCTCTAACGAAAAAAAATTAGCTCAGCCAGTTTTCCCGTAATGTCACTTCAAAGTCAAAATTTGCATAATTTTACTTCATACAAAACTTGAAAACCGGTAAATATAATGAAATGGAAAAAATCTCATCAAAACTACACGTCGCCGTCGACGGCTTGAAGCATATACAAACCCATTATAAAATATTTTTGTGTTTAAAATAAATTTCTAAAAGTACCAAAAAAAATTTCAAATTTTGAAATTTTTTATTTCACATAAATATTTTTTGTAACGGGTTTTAAATGCTACAAGCCATAGA
>PNEQ01135446.1:0-79058 GCA_003012365.1 Medauroidea extradentata
GTAGAAAATTCTAGAAAAAGTGATGCAATCCAAGATGGCGACCGGAAGTAGACGACGACCGGAAGTGATGCAATCCAAGATGGCGACTGCAAAAGGTCAAGGTCATCCAAGATGGCGGCCGGGATCCAAGATGGCCGCCGTGTGTCCCCCGGTCCCCCTCCCCCCTCCCCTGCCCCAGTATCGGCATTTTCCATCTACTTGAATGCTTGTAATGGTAACTTTGAGAGGAAGACAGAATGAAAAGAAGCGTTTATGGAAGCGGAAGAGACGAATCGAGAGATAGTTCTGCTACAATTCCCGTTACACTATTCACGAAGTTATTTTACGACCCGTTGTAACTGAATGCCACCATGTTGTAAACAGTGAACATCGAAAAAATGTGCACGGACGTATGTTAACATGGCGCGTTTATTTTAGTTTACTTAACATGTAATTGCTATATAAATGCATTTTTATAATAATTTCTGCAGTCATCTTCTTGAAATTAAATAGTGAATGCGTATGGTATATCACAATTATGCACACGTCTCTGAAGCTTATCAAAAGTTAGGGGTTTTTCGTAAATAAGTCGTTATTTCGCAGATTTTCGCAAATAACTCAAAATGTCACATATATTTCGCATTTATCGCAATTTGCGATTTTCACGTACCTTTAGTAATGATTATGATGATAATGGGTGCAGGTCTTAGAACCCCTGAGGGCGCCGGGTGATGAAAACCACGACGTGCTCCGATGTCGACTAGGCCAAGAGATTCTGCGGCTATCCGCCGTCATTTTTATGTATGGGGATGAGAGGACAACACTGCAAACAGTCCTGAAGCCAGAAAGGCAACTGTAAATACTGAACTCTTCGGCCAGGAATTAAACCCAGGACCCTAACTCACCAGCCAGGAACTCGAATCACTGAGCCAAACGGTCGGACTTGCTAATAAAAAAACCACTGACTATATAAATTATGTTTACGAGTTACATAGCTACGTTAAGAGGAGTCCTTCGCGGTGTCAAATTTCCACCTTTGACGCGTGGTAACAGCGTAATAATAAGAGCCAGTGTCCCACGCTTGACGAGGAGCATATCGCCTCTATTCGCAGCGCGCCAAACTGGCGTGCAAGGTTTCCGTTGTAGTCTTTTTACTATGGGACTTTAAGCGGTGGCCCCAATATTTTATCTGAATAGTATGAAGTAAATACCAACGCATGCCTCTCGTTTTGCACTTTACGAATTCAGGTAATATTTTCGGAGTTACAGCAGTGTAAAAAACCCGTTTTTAGCCATTTTGAGAGGCCCGAAAATCATGTTTCTAACAAGCGTGCTGCATTTTTGAAAAAAAAAAAAAAAAAAAAATTGAAGCATAGTTTCAAGTGTGTGTTCTTTTCGTAGGTAAACATAATATTAATAACTTAAGCGGTTTCGCGTAAAAATGTATGAGCGGGACACGCTGCAACGCCGTCCATGCGCCAGTCGAGGACTCCTCTTAAGGTTAAGTGGCAAAAGGATAAAAACTCACTAACTACAAACGCTTAGCAGGCTCTTAGTCCGGGATTACAATGACTTCACGTTCACTTTACTTTAACTTTCACGTAAGCAGTTGAACAGGACCTGTCACGATCGCGCCACTTTATACTTTCGTTCACTTTCACGTAACGAAAAACTTGTTGATATCAAGCTTTTAAGTTAAAGTAATTCGTGAAGTTTTACTACGTGATTGCCCGGGCCAATCACATTTCGGTGGTTTTAATGTCTTCTATGTATCATGTTATCTTTGACTATTAATTTCAAATCTCTTAATATCCTACTCGACGACTGATTCCACGACGTTTTTCATTGCCTGCTTGCAGCTTACGTGAAGGATCGTAATATTGCACCTCAATTGATTACGTATTACGTACACGTCAACGTGATAAAGTGGTAAGTGATACGTGAACGTGAAGTCTTCGTAGTTCCGACGTTACACAGTACTAACTTCACTGTGAACAGAATATAAGTTACTAACAAATGACAACAACGTTTTGAGGGGGCCGCCTACCTGTGCGTTAGTAGTTCAGAAGTGACGGAGTTAAATAGATTACCTTGAAAAGCACGTATCAAATACCGCATTGCGACAACGATCCAAGCGCTGTACTAACGTGCGAAATTTCCGCTGATCTATTTTCATTATACAATTAGTACATTTTGAAGTAGTACGATAGTCGAAAAGGCTATTTCAAGCTATGTAGGAGGCCTTAGAAATAATGTTTTTATGAGCATTATGTCTTAACAATGATATTCCGTCCTTGTCCGATATATTTTCCTTCCGTATGTTGGCACTATGGCAACGTGTTGACTAGTACAGTAAAAAAATACATATTTCTCCACACATTACAACGTGAAGCCCATGCTCTGCACAGCCTTAACCAATCAGCATTTTTGTACATGTAAGTTAAATATTCGTTAATTTGTGAGTTTAGCGAATATTTTTCAACATGTAGCCGTTAATAATGTTGACATTTTCTTCTGCAGTAATTAATATATATATATTTTTTTTCATTTCAAGTTATAGTCAACATTTCACTGTTTTCTATACCTACCGACAGTAAAATCTGAATCGCCTGGAATATAATGTAATGATATTTCAAATGAAAAGTCTAATATCGCTTATTGAATCGTCATTTCATTAAAAACGGGAAAAGAGATGAACTATAGTTTCATGTTTTTATAATGTGAAAAAGTTTCAGTGAACAATAGGGGTAGCTATTTATATTATTAGGCGCATAATTACCTGACACCTTCTTAATTATCTGCTCGCTATCTTACTTACATATTACTTAGTATTAGCTACTGATCAATGCAGAGAACGTTAAAATTCAGACTTAAGAGTACCACGTATCACGTGCTTCAAATACTTTATAATGTACGGAGAAACACGTAATTTTTACGAAACTACTCCACACGTGCCCATTGTGACAATGTACGAAAAGAAAACACACATTGAACAAGGACGTAACAGCTGAAAGGGAACCACCTGTCAAGATATGTAGGCTGTTCTAATTGCATGTCAGTATTTTGGGGGAAGACTCCTCAACGCTTTGATGAACATAAAGTGTTGTATGAACATATGCACGGAGATGTACGGTTTATGCACAGCTTACTGTAAATGATGCACAGTGCATAGCACTCAGGCTGAACGTGTTGCTGCGGAATGTCGTCGCAGCTATTGTTATCAGCTACATACCAAACGATACGAATTAAATCACGTAGTAACATAATCCAACGTGTACGTTATGCACTGTTTGTAGTAAAGAAACAACGTTTTATTTTTGGACATATATTCACAGAACATTATTTGCTCCTCTAGGAAATGTTGCCCCAAAATACTGAAATAAAATTTTGCAACAACTAGTATTTTGTATTTCAGAGTCCTATAGGCATCTTAGCGGCCAAGGACAATAGAACAAAGCGCCTCAGATGCTTACTATAGCAACATTTTGCATGCAATTCACTTAGTTGGAGTGTCATAAATCTGATGTCGACCAACTATAAAGATATTTTCATAGACCCTTAACAGAAAGGTATTTATTAACCACCATCCACACGTGAAAACTCTGTTATTTGCTGTTTGTAAGCAGATTAAATTTTAAAATTAATAACAGCCGTTACATTGCAGTTAGGTTATAAGATCAGCTATCTGCACAAAGTTTATCAGCATTGACAGACAGTATTAGCGGATCATTTTATGTACTGAAACTTTTTTATATGGATGATAAATCTTCAGCTCAGAGTCTCAGGGGAACACTAGGACTAGACGACGCTGAAACTCCAGTGGTTCATTAATGCCTTTCACAGGATGAGGATAATGGAACCACAATATATCTACTCCTGAAGGCGAGCATTCTTCTTCGTAAACTTCATGTACGCTACAGTAACACAGTATCAAATACGTCCTAACTTACGACGTTACTACTGCTAGCATGTGCGCCGCATGATATTGGGCCTCGTTGTGTTATTTATATATTTACGGACGAAAAACACATATCCGCCAGGGACTCAGAGCTGGCGCGCGGACAATACTTTATATGGGCGAGGTTTGAAAAAAGTAAATAAAATGGCCTCCCCGATACCGCAGTACTTTTTGAAGCCCTGTTAATTTTTCATCCGTCCTTTTGTCCATTTAGTGTGCCTTTGTTTCCGCAACACTGTCATTCACCAATCACTTAGTGAAATGACAAAACAGTTTCAAGTTCGACTCGCGTTCGAGAGAATCTGTGTTCGATTTCCGTCTACGGCCATCCTGATTTCAATTTATCAATGTTTTCCGAAATAACTCCCGTCGAATTCTGGAATGGCCATGGCCGCTTCTACTGCCAGTTACTGTCATGGTGTTAATTGCGAGTCACTGTCTCAAATTATGTTGCTGTTAACAAGACGAAGAGCTCACTTGCCTTGTCTCATTTTCGTTCGACCAATAACAATGTTCCGATTTATTAGCACTGAGAACCTGTTAGTAAAAATATGTATTTCCGTTCTGTTATTCATTCCTCAAATCAAAAGACGACAGCAATTTAAGTGGTAGCCAAACCTAACGTAGGCCTACCTGTTTTAAAAACCCAATTGCAAAATCAAACATGTTTCCTTACCGCCAATATTTCTGAGACTTGCGTGGGAAGTGTTTTTGTGAAACGTCTATAAATGGTGATCGCTTAAGGTTGTCGCCTGAGTGAACGCATTTCACACGCTCGAGTCCATTAAGAGTGAATAGCTAAGGGTGACACAGTATTGAATCACACGTCACACTAGCCTCTAAGACACAAGTCACTGAACTGTGGTCAAGTATCCCACCACTGCATAGTAAAGAGAATATAAAGAATGCAAACTATGCTTGGCGATAAACAAATTTCACTATATTATTATTGCTTTTCGACAAATAGCTTGACATTAAATTTTCAGAAAACGTGTAGTCAAAAATGCTAATATATATTTTTACTGTGCAAATAGAGAAATAAAGTGTTTCAATAACTTTCACAAACAGCTGAAACCTTCAACTGTTGAGGTAACTATATTCTGTTCTTTTTTTTTTTTTTTTTTTTTTTAAACTGAAACGTTAGTACTCGTAAATTGTCAAATATTACTTAAACTTATTCAAGATGTTTTGTGTGTGTGACGACAGACATCATGAAATATGATTAGCAAAGTTTAGTACTAAAGTGTGAGCTGTACAGTAAAAAAAATTTAATTTACGATACCAATGCAAAGAAGCGTTAAGAAAGTAAGTACGATAAAATAGTTTCCCATGCGTCAATGGCAACTTTATTATATATTTCTAAGAAACAGTGAAATACGTACTGATGTTATTAGATGTGTATAGTAACACTTTAGAACGATTACTCTATTTACAATCAGAATTATGGCAACTGTCACATAATTTATATGGGTTAAAATTTCCTAGAGAAATAAGGAAGTTTTAAAAGAGTGCTATTCCAAAGCAGATTTCAGCTTTATAGTCACTGCATTAACTAAATCCGTCACAATATTGATACATACCACCGTTGGATGGTGTTTTCCTTAATTACTTTTGGATGAATAAATTAAAAAACTCGCCAGAAGTCATTTCATTCCTCTTACTCAAACTCCCCTCTCCTTCCCGCCTTGTAATTTTCATCCGCCCGGACGTGACGCGCTGACAACGTCATGCCCACTGACGATGTTCAAGTCTCGCTCGTGACTTGTGCCTGTGTTGCACGCGCCCTTGCCGCACAGGGCAGAATGGTGTTCCGTTCAAACTGACGACGTCTAGGCAAAACCACGACCCTAGTCCTCTCCTGAACTGGGGGGGGGGGGGGGGGCAGTGCGGCTTCTTTTATATTCCTCCATTCGACTCTCAAATGTTCGCAGCGTTTTAACTTGATTTGGTTATATCTCCCTGCGCCTTCTTCCTCAAGCGAGCGAGCATTCTCTGCTCTCTATGCCTCCACTCCACTTTCCTAGCAGAGGGAATTTACGTGACACCTCTCTGTAGTAAGAATGTATGGGTTTATGGAAATACACCATTGCTTATTGCGTGTTGACGAAACCATGCAGGACACGAAGACAACAGGACAGTTCGACATATAACAAGTATTGATGCACTTAATAGAGAAGAATTAACAGGCGAGGTTTTTTTTTTTAAATTAAAGAAATCCCTAATAGAAAATTCGGTATGACTGATGCAACAAAACTGACAGACGTGAACGACAACAAACACAGCGTGAAGTTAATACAGAATTCGACAAAAGTGACTGCACGTTTAGTGTTCGTTTTTGTTGATGCCTGTCTATTTTGTTGCAGTTTGACTGGATTTTCAATTCGAAACTACTTGAATTAAAAGAAAAAACTCTTATGTTAAGTCATATACACAAAGAACGTCGGTACTCTTTTATACACTCAACTGTGCTGTTGTGGCTGTGTCTCGCATGAGCATCATTATGCAGGTTTTATCGGGTCATAAGTACAGATGGTGGTACATCGCGAACATTTTTTGTGCCAACATATCCTTGAAAACACTGTAATTTCACGTGACATGTATGATTGAGTGATATACGTAGAGGCAGTGATTTTTGATTGAAAGAATTATGCAACATTTTGTTTCAATGCCTCACGTTCACATATACAGCTCTGGTACGTAGTTATTGACAGCGTTCATTCGTATAGAGGCGTGACTCATTTGACTGAGCCAATGAGAATTACGCCACTGTGACACCACCCGACTGTAAATAGCTGGTAGATTCCAAATATGTTGAGAGTTAAAAAAAAACGCCAATCACTGACCATGAAGCAGTGCTGCATATGTGCACGCTAGGCACTAAACAAAATGTTGCATAATTTTTTTCACCAAAAATCACTGCCTCTAGATATACGTCCGACAGGCTCACCTTAGCTGCCTGCAGACCAATAATAGGCACCAAATATTACTATAGCGTGATTCTCATTGGCTCAGTCAAATAGGGCAACAACTCCAAGCACAAGTCAAAGCCAGTAACCTTTTCATAAGTTGAACGTGCGTTGAAACCCAGCAAACTGTCAAGTTTTCCCGCGATAAACTATCATCATCTCTAGTTATAAGCAGAAGTGTATGTCAGCAAACCCATACATTCTTACTGTAAAGTCTCAGTGCAACAAACATGCAAAGATCTCACCTTTCTCTATGGTCTAAAGTAAGGCGATTTTGGTAAGCGCTTAACATACACATTATTCAGATGCATTGCCCACGCATCAGACGTTCATTTCCGTCAATTTTAATACAAAACCCCTAAATACTTATATTAGGAAAATTTATTTTATACAACGCTATCTATCTTTACCCGGGGTTTCTCTCGCGTGATTATTTTTTTTGCAGTTTTTGTGAACAGAGCACCATTCCTCTGTACAATAACAACAAAAACCGATATAATCATTGAAAGAAAAATATATATTTTCATTAATCAAAGTGTAAAACTAGGTAATGAATATATTATACTGTTGATTTATTGTTAAAATAACTGGTACCAGCAACTTCATCGCAGAGTTTTCAATTTAATGCGAGTACATTTCTGTAGAAAAGCTTTTAAAAGTGCAAAATGGAGTAAAAATTATTTAGACAATGATGTTAACCATTTGTTTAATATTTAAAAAAATTAATGTTTCCTTAAATATAATGGATATTCCGTTTAGGCCCCCGTTTTGCCACCCCCCCCCCCTCCCTCACAAACAAAATTTTGTTTACAGAAAATGTTGTGGACGCAACGCATAACTCACTAAAGTTTAGGCTAAATGAAAACCTAATTTTTAGGTGCCCAGTTCTGTTCGTCTATCTTTTGTCCCCCCTCCTTTTTTTCCACAATTCCCGTGAAATTCTTCAGCATTAAAAGTAGCATAAATCACTGTTCGGCCCATAAAATATTTCTATGCGAAAATTAGTGTATTTTAGTTGTTCCAATTGTGCATGAAAGAATGACAAATCAATAAACACACTTTTCTATTTATAATATTAGTATGATTATTACGTTTAATTGTTGGCGCCCAATACGTAGAGAATTATACAGTGTGAATATGAGTATAGGACAGTTATCCAGTAAGCAGGTACACAGCGCAATGTTTATTGTCGCACACCTACTTCCTATTCAATGTTAACTACAAGTAGGTTACTTAAAATTGTTGTCTTAGGAATTGTACGATACCCCTTTGAAAGCGAATAATAAAGATTACTTTTCATAACATAAGCGTAGTGTTTTTATATAACAGTCAGTCCGAGGATATAATACCTATATTTTGTCAACTGAGTTTACAAACATTATATATTGTTCCGCTGCTCTATTGTTACATTACCAAATGGAACGCTGACATATTGCAGGTGAATAGTACATCGCGTGTTACGGGCTGCAATATGGCGCCGTTCAATTTGGTAACACACACAGATAGTCCATCAGCATTGGTCTTGCACTCCTTGTGTATAACCAAAGAATCTTACCTAACCGATCTTCCGTACAAGCCCACTTGGTAGTGCCAGCAAGAAGTAAATCTAATGACTCTCTATGCAGCACCCGCGTACTTAACCGATATAACAAAATATTAAACACAACTACGCAGATATTTTTATTTAAAGAATATACAACTAAAAACGTCATTTGAGGTTAATGTTTCACAAATGTTCATCTGTGATACTGAAAAAAAAATCAATGTCACTTTTATTAAAAAGTGTGATTATTTCCGAATGAGGAGAGTTTGCAGAATAGTCGCGAACAAAGGATAAACGACATGTGTCTTTAAATAAGCGTAATACAGCCAATAACGGAAGTAAACATATCAAAACTATAAATTCTAATACCATGGAACTCATTTAACGCCATACTTTATTACTGTGTCTGCATATGTTCGACACAACCATTAAGTAAGAATGGCTACTCAATAAAATACTTCGTAACTAAAATGCTGCCAGCCTCTATATTTAAATAAGACAAATCTTGAAATATTATTTCCATGAAGCAAACTATTATACAGACATGTATGTTAGAATCAACAGTAAATTCTAACTCGCGTAAGGCATTTTGCCGTTTTTACAGCAAACTGAAGCAAACTGCTTCTCGGAACATAAGATGATTGGTTCAAGGATGATGAAATAGTTTAAAGATTATTTCTCTAAAAATAATTTACGGTGTGGGGTTTATTATACACGCAAAGCTGTCAATCTATTATAATGTTAACATTGTATTATGAAAAAGTACTCTTGTCCTTTACGTCGTGTTATAAGTTATTTTAACATGTATGTGTTAGTTTTAAGAAAGTTAACTTAAAATTAAAATGGTAAAGTATTGTATTTGTAGTAATTACATCGTGTTACTGATTGCGCATGAATCCATGTCAGCTGTTTGAGTTCAAGGTATTTTTTTTACGTGTGGCAGATGGATGTCGACTATAATGAGAGGGTTAAAGAAACAATGCCGGAAGGTTGGCTGTTAAAAATTGAGAGGTGCGGGGGTGTATTTAGTAATTTGTGGATACACAAAAGTAGTGTTGCTGATTGGCATACAATTTTAAATAAGAGACCACATAACTCCGTCATTGTCAAAGTCTGGTTGGTTATACATGGAAAACTGAACATACTTTCACTTTTCAACTAAGCTAAAATGAATTCTCCTAAGCGATACGCCTCATTCTTATCCACCAGAGTTGTACAACGTAACGCAGTTCATTTATACAATACTAGACATAGATAAAACTCTCAGATACCCTGACACAGAAGCGCACTCTACAATCGATAGATCACAAGTAGCTAGCGATCTGTGGAACACGTTACAAGAGAAATGAAGAAAAAAATATGTTTAGAACTACACTGCAAAATACATGTTATTATTAGAACAAAATGATTATTGACTTACAATATTATTGTTCAAAATGTACCGATGTAACCTTATTGATACATTAGTCATTGAATTGTGTCGTATTTCACTGACTCTTATCCGTATAATGTATTATTTTATTTTCTGTAATATGTATTGTATTGTTTTACCTATTTTATTTTACATATTGAATTTTTCCTTTGGTTGTACAAATTACAATAATATTTTAGACAGGGCAAATTTTAAACTGGCATTAGAGCTAAATTTTGTACATGAATAAATAAATGAATAAACAAGGCCGCAGGAAGTACATGGAATGTGCCAACAGAGCAGAAAGGCGCAGCTAGAAGAAAATAAAAAGAAGCAGGAATAGAATGCGCGGAAAAGTGGCCTCGCGCCGGTTGTTATAAGGGCGCAAGAAAGCGGGGCAGTCAAGTGGCCGTATGGTCGTTGCTGTGTGATGTATGTCGTCGGCTGTGACCCCTACGACACTCGCGGGGATCAAATAAGGTCAGCACTTCTATAAAGTGAACAACCTTCATTCATCTTGCTTCCGGCCGGGTGACAAATCGCGTCTGTCAAGAAGAACCAAGGGGGAAAAAACCGATCTGAGGCGGAAATAAAAACAACATAAAAAAATCGCGTCCCCTAGGAAACGCAATGGAGAAAAAAAGGAGGGTGAAATAAAAAAATTCCCTTCCTAAACGAGGGAATCTTCTGGACACGAATGGGAAAAAGATAACTGCTCTTTTTTGTAAGAAGGGTCAGATATAATAGGTCACCATTTAATGGGAATAAATATTTATATCCAGAAAATAAAAGCAACGAAAATAGAAAATAGGTGTAATTTGGTGCTTGCTCTTAAGAACTGGGTAAAAGCAGACGTCGAATAAAACTTATGTTGACCTGTTAAGTAGGCCTACCACTTTACAAACCACAATATCTGTAGCGCATTTATACGCCTGCGTCTAATGTCATCAATTTAGTGTATTCTCTAGGGAAATACCAGCTAAATTGATCATATGCACATATGCATCACGTGCTTTGCGTTAACTGATCAACTTATCCCAGGAGAAAGATGAAACGGTTACTTAAGTGCCCTAATAGACGAGCATAAAAAACGCGGCGGGCGACACCCGGCGGGATTCACGCTAGACCGCAACTCAGGTAGTTAGGTCGGCGCAAAGTAAATGAGCGTTTTACCCGTGCAAGTGACGAAGTTTTCAGCGAGTCGATCGGGTAGAACGTGCGTGTCGCTGAAATAGACAAGTGGTTTATCTTCTGGCGTATTGACCCAAAGACAGTTGGTACTTTACTATTGCTTGTGGGTAACGCGTCATACAATTTCTCAATGTGTTTGATGCAGAAACATTTATTTTATTTGTGAAATTAAGAAACGGCCGGTGATAAACACGAAACTTTATGAGTACAGCAGTCGGGATATTAAACTTTAAGTTGTGGCAAGGAATTGGAAAGGCGTTATTTGAAAAATAGCGTGACTTGAAAGTCGAAGAATGATAACAATTTGGTGAGAATGGAAAATATACAATGTAGTAGTGAGGTGTTTGCTTGATGTAGAACATTGGGTGCTCTCACACGCCTAATTTACTCGTCAGTGGTTACAAAAAACCAGCGATAGATGTTTACGAATTATTATGAGACAGCGAGTGAGGCAACTGTATCCTAACCAGTTGAACTCGACTTCGGGATGACCCTGGTTTGACTTCCTGCACGGTCATCCTGATCTCGTTTGAGGTACATTCGCATAAATAAATTACTTTACTCATATCCATGACAATCTGAACGTTTTATAGTAAAACTTACAATGCCACTTGCCAATGAACAAAACTGTTACTGCAATGGAATGTAAAAAATAACCATTAACACTTTATTATTAAAGCGTAGATATTATGACACAGGTTACAAAAATCGTGTTACAAATAAAGGACCTTATATATATGTTATTTACTCCACAAATTTGCTAGTTTAGGTACCCTTAAATTATGTAAAGGATTATGTTACAATTGGAAGAGTAAGGGGATGCAGTGAGGTAAATAATGTCTTCCAGAATAAATCTACCATTATCATTTTAAAAAATCTTGTAAACATTTTCATGCGTTTAGTTATTCCCTTGAAAATAGATTTTTATTTCACTTCACATGATCAATACTATGAATAAGTTCAAAGAAGTGGGCGGGATACTGATAGTATATTATGCTGTCTATTTAAGTTCTATTGTAAAATATATAAATTAATGTGTAACGTCTATTCCAGGCAAATACATGCAAACTAAGTGTAAATTTATGAAGGACCACTTAATGAAAGAAGTTAAGTCACAAAAGCACACAGCAAGTGGTGCGAACGCCAAGAAGGCGTATATTAACTTCAATTATTTTCTGTATTTCTTATCCCTTCAACGGAAGGTCGACCAACGTGAACAAATGTAAATGAATATGTGGCACTTGAAGCTGTGTCATCACAAGGGCAACCTTATCCATGTATGGAGGAGTCACGACAACAGTGTCTGTCAACACCATTACAAAACACTGAGTGTCGTTCTGTGTGCGTGAGTAAGTGAGTGAGAGATTTTGGTCAGCGCTGAAGGCCATGCTCTTTAGTATGCACTGTTTTGCGATAGTTATTTTTTAAAACTTAAACGAGAGCAGATATCAAAATCTGTCTGGCAGTTTTGTTTAAAATGGTTTTTGCCACGATAGCTTTTTTTTTTCAAAACAAGAAATTATACGGTTTCCGCAAAAAAGTCAATTAACCAGAATATTGTTAGTTACATAATTAACAAAAAACATAGTATTTACTGCCTTGGAAAAATCAGCCAACACGGAGAAGATGATTATAAACAATTTTTTGATATCAGCTCTGGTTTAGGCGTAAAATATCAATATCGATAACAATGTTGAAACTAGAGAGCATGGCCTTGAGGTCTTTAGTGCTGGCGAGGGTGACATGAGGTGAGTATGGAGCAGCGCCGGAATGAAGGGACGGGGGAAACGGAAGATCCCCCGAGAAAACCCGCCGACCAGCGGCATCGTCCGGCACTGGTGTGTGATGAGGAATATGTTGTTACGCTCGAAGAATTCACGGAATAGGACTCACTGTAAGGTGGTTGATTAAGATACGCAAACAATTACAAATATCCAGTCTGAAAATGTAGCTCTTGCATACAATGTATAGACTGTGACTCAGAACAATAACAAAGCTTTTTAATGCCTTTGCTACCATTGGTAGATACTCTGCAACGTCATGTCATTCTGGAAGCACGACTAAAATTATGCAAGAACTCAACTCTTGCCGTAATGGTGACAGTCTACAATCTACCTCTTATTGTATACACGGAACTTCCTCTTCCCTTACAACCTGACATGTGACAAGTCCGAGTCATGCAGTAACCAATTCATATTTATTGAACGCAGACATCACATGTTCATCCTTAGATCTCAACTAAAACAAATGATTTGTTTATTCCAATTTATTGTACTTCCCATAGAAAATAAATGCGTACCGTAAACTGGGTAAACTTTGCTCCAGCTTGTGTAACTTTCCACCACAAAAATATATTTCCTGTGCTGACAGTTGAAAGACAAGTGATTGTATCCGATGGTATTAAATTATAATTTTTTAAATACCCAGCCGTGATGTGTCTTTATTTCACCAATCGAGCTAGAAACAAATATTTTTCGTGGTGCAAAGTTACCCATGCTGGTGTAAAGTATACCCACTTTACGGTATTAAGGTTCAGTCATGAGCTAGTATGTACAGCAATAACCATATCACTAGTGTCCATATATGTGTTTGTTCTAATACTTAGAATTTCTTCAGTGGTTAATAATGTTTATACAATTTTTATTGTGTTAACGTTTCAGTTATTCGATGCAGTTAGTTTCGCTGAACTTTATAGTAATATTGCAATGTTACGTATTTTACGTTATTAAAATTCCAAGTGTATAAACTATAAAAGATCAGTGGCGTTATTAGTTTGTACAAAACTACCTCAACTCATTTATCCCCAACGTTGCTGCACCAACGAAATTTTATGAATGTAATACAGCATAACGTTAATTAATTTTGCATAATCTTTTTGTTCGCTTGACCACACATTTACAACACTTTATTAAAAATATACTACTTCATTTTCATTTACAATGGACGTACTTCAGTCTTTCACAAGGAGGAATAGATATTCGCATCACAGTGTCCATCTTTATAATTCGATCAGCTACGTGTGGACAGCTCATCAAATGTGAAAACTGACATACGGCAGTGTGGAAAAAAAATCCTGCGGATATTTTCTGTGGTCACTGAATCTTAAATGGAAAAGATTAGTATATAATCTGGCTCACATGACTGAATACACCCCACCATCGACGAAACTTCACTGATATTATTCAACAATACAATTTTCTTCAAAACTGGCTTATTTTTCATGTAATCAGCTCTATACCACATACTTTTAAAATGTTCGTTACCTCACAGAACAAATGTAGCAACTACATTTAAACTTTAGAATTGTAATTTAATTTTCTTTTTTCAGGTATAATCACGAGTGGAATATGCTGTGGTCAATGTTTCTCCACAAGTTACACACATACTATTTTATAAGTGTAATGTCAGCTGTTGAAAATCATTGTTTTACTGAATCTAAAAGCTTAGGAAAACGTTATAGATGTATGCATTATTTTTTTTATTCGGCTGAAATGTGATTGCTTCTCATAAAAATGCAGTAGCACAAACATGTTGGATGTTTACTAACAACAAGTAGTAAAGTTTTCTTCAACAACTGTAACACAATCACATGTAGTTCTGGAGAGGAAATAGTCGCAGAGCATATACACTAATATTTTCAATATCAAAGCGTTTTCACAAAGCACCGACGGGCAACATATCTGGACGACATTCATCTCGTTCCACTAGAGCCTGAGTGTGACCCTGCACGTTGCAGTTCTGTGCAGAATCTTGTTCGTTCCGATATTTTGATGTCTCAACTGGCCACCCGCCGCATGTAACCCGCCGCCTTTTAATGCTCGTCCGGTAGGACACTGCGGCAGGAAATGATCACTTCATTTTCTATGTACACTGTGAAGGTATTGTTAGTAAATTTACCACACTGTTGCGAACAAATCTTATGAGAGTAAGAATGGTAAAATTATGTCCCAAACAACAATGAAATTGTGCTTCTAAATTTTTAGAAAACAATTAAATTTATACTTACGTTACAAGACTTGCAAAGTAGCAATGCTTAACATTTGTTCAGTTCAAAAGCGAAAGTATGGCAAGTGATGATACTGTTAAAATCTTCACATAATCGTTAACAAAGTTATTTTACAGCTACAGTCACTGTAAAGTAAGTTGGCAAATTTGCTTGTGAAGTGTATGGGAATATTCCCCAACCTTGTGCGGAAAACCTGGCTCCCGAACATGTGTCATTTCCACACGGAGTGTATTCGCCAAACAAACGACTCTGAAATTTCGCTCGCGCGTTATGTAAAATTGTTATATACGGCATGCGCCAGTGTGCAAGAAAAAATAACATTACCAGTTGTGTAACTTTCCTTTACATGTGTGGAGTAATTTTCCATTTCATGAAGAGATAACTAGCTCCCATTAAATGTAGAGTTAATTAACCTCAATTAATTTACAGTATGGATACTTCTCCAGTGCCCTCATGAGTAGGGCATTAGATTGTCAGATGGTGGCAGGTTTTGTGTATGGCTCCTCAGTCACAGTATTGTGAAGTTTACTGCCCACATTTAAATACTACACGGCCAAATCTTCTGTGAAGGGGAATGAGGTGATCGCTGGTACTTTTGTGAGAGGGGGAGGGGGAAAGAGGCTGTGGCAGTAGGGGCTCTTTGAACCTACAGGGAGGGATTAGTGACGGAATATGAGACGGGAGGGAACTGTCTGGCCTTGGGTAGTTCGTATTTTTTCCAGGATCACAGTTGTCTTGGCCGTGTTGTAGTGTTGAAGCACAAATGCCGTGGTTTGGCCATATGGTTTTAGCAGTTTTTATTTTAGGCGAGACAGCCCGTGACCGTCTGGTATACTGGCAGGATATTTGAGTTTTAATAAATCACCAGCCAGCCATATTTCGACTCTTATTTGGCACGGCCTAGTAACCGCGGCTTCATTCACAGGGTTTTCAATTTAATGTGGTAGTATTTCTGAAACAAAAAAAAAATAATTTTGGAAAGTGCTAAATGTTAGGAATTGTGATGAGGGTCATTAATGACGGTATTAGAAATATTTTTAAAAATAAAACTGATTAATTTTTTTATTTGCGGAAACCTGTTCTGCCGCTGTCACCCCCCCCCCCCCCCGTATTGTCGCTTCCCCCACCCCACCGCCTTCCACAAGAATTAAAATTTTTCGGCAGAAACCTTCGTGGGCGGGCGCATATCTCACCAAAGTTGTTTTATTATTTAATTTGATTTGGTTCGTCTTTACGCCCATCTATCCCGTTTTGCACCCTTGCCCCTCAAATTGTTATTTTCGGTAAAATAAACACACGATCAACAACTCAAATAAAGTTTCATCGCAATCGTATGAATTTGTATAGGAACTCGTGGATGATGAGCAAATAAACGATTTGTTTGTTGAAGACGGGCAGCTGTCTTGATTTAACATCTGCGTAATTTTAGCCTGTTTGCAGAGCAGTGTTTCAAAGCCAAGGTGGATAAAAAGGTCGGCACTAACCTGAACAACGGTAACACGTTGTACTCGCATTCAGGAGGACCCGGGTTCGATCCCCGGCTTCGGCCATCCTGATTTCGGTTCTCCATGGATTTCCGAAATCGCTCCAGGCGAATGCTGGGATGGTTCCTCGACAAAGGCCATGGCCGACTCCTCTCCCAGCTCCTGTCATTGTACCAAGTTGTATGTCACCGTCTATAATGACCTCGCTGTCGACGAGACGTAAAGCACACTTAGGCTTCTTTATTTTAAGTTAACAATTTCAAATGTGGGGTAAAATTTTAAATAAATAAAAACATCACCGTTAAAGATAACTTTTTTAACAAAGAGTTTTGTTTGCAAACTTTCTTGTGATGAGGAATATTGTTCATGAATTGTTATTTGCTCCTTTTTAATAGAACTTAAGAAACGCAGTTTATAAATTAAATTATAAAATTTTAAGCTCCTCAAATACCAGTATTCTTCCAAAAAATGTTACCTTCAAAGCATTGTATTTAAAATTAATTTATCTAGAAGTAAGCTGCTTTAATAGGACAGACTTTCCACTTAAACTTAGTTGTATGTAGATAAGTAGGTAATTATCACGGTGTGTTTTATGGACTCATAACAGAAATGTCATAATTTCATGTTGGTATGGATTTTTTGCGGGTTTATTTTCGTTTGAAATGAAATAACCAGAGATGCTGAAACATCGCAGGAATCTTTCCTTCCAGCGTATGCTCCAAATCATTGTAGCATCCTGCGGCTTGCATGATTGGGCGATGGTTATGTGACACGGGATAGCTGTTCACAGACCAATCACAGACGTTTAGTAGTTGTTTACAAGAACTAGCATTGTCCCAGTCAAATTGGGACTCGCAAGTAGTGAAATAAAAGCCTCTAAAATAAATACAATGCATTGAAATACTAATTGTACCCGCGGTAAATCATAATCCCTTGATAAACTGGAACATCGCGGAAAATGATAATTGCTTGCTAGACTGCAACGTGCTGTGTAAAACACTGCAGGTTTTGTGTCTGTATTGGCTATCGCTAGAGATGATTAGAGACCGGAAATATTTGCGGGTTCACTGAACTGTATGCTAGCCGTCAGGAACATATGTGTACTCAAGCAAACAACAGCTGTTCATTAGCTACTCGCTAATACACTGATATGAGCCTGCATTTAGTTACCTTTTTATTATTGGCTCAGCAACTTATACGAGGTGTCAATATATGTCAAGGACCAAATGTGAAAGTGACACAAATGTACAGTTGCTGGAATTCTAACTTGTGTTTGAAAAAAAAACGCGAATTTTTCAGGTCCCAAGAGATAATTGTGCATCACGAAAACATTTTGTGTTACCAATCCCCTTGAAAACGCTGTAGTTTCTTGCAACACATATTATTCGATGATATACGTCTGACACAACGTAGCTGTCTGCAGACCAATAACAGACATCAATTATTACGATATGAGATTCTCATTGGCTCAGTCAAATAGGGCAACAGCTTCGCGTACAAGCGATATCCAGTATTCATTTGGTAAGCTGAACTTGTGCTGAAATCCAGCAAACAGTCAACTTTTCCCGCGATAAACCATCTTCTGTAACTATACTTTATTTGAAGCACTGCTTCTCTCTTCAACATACGCTGTTAGAACTGTACAACTATAAGCACAGAACGAGTGTGCTTTGTCCCATAACTTTTCACACGCCTGGTAATATATATATAAAAGCAAGGTAATTATCGTATCAATGAATCCCTACATCGTTTTGTCGAAAATTTATCAGAATTCGTACCTACATTTTTGGCAGCGATAAACCGTATATTTTCCAGATTTTTTCACTCCAAGCATTACGAAATTTGTTATGAAATTAAGCTAAAGTAAAGAAAAAAATTTACCGTACGAACAGCGCATTATATTGCATAGAATTGTGCATCGCATTGCTGCTCTCAGTCTTGAATTGTTTCAAAGCACTCCTCTAAAAAAGTTTTGAGTTTCTAAGCCAATGTGATAAGAACTACCCAGCTTGACCTAAATAGGACAAAGACACTGTACTATATAGTTTACTGGAGGCTATATTTGAATATTTCCGCAGTATTCCAGTGTCTCTTCATATGACCCACACTTGCAGCACAGGTCCAGCTGCGCAAGGCAAGCTCTTGGAGCGAGTTGTACGTGGCAGATGGCAGCTCACAGGCGCATCCACGCCCAGGTCGAAGGTCACCAGGGCGGAAGTGAAAGCTGGTCATGCAGGAAGGGGTTGGTTGCAGGACAACCCTTCTCTATATATTTTCCTTCCTCTCCATCCTCCGCGGCTCCTTATCACATCAAGTGATCTTGCTATCAAGGACCTGCTTCTCACAACACTATTTCCTAACAAAACCAACTTCATGTCAAGACATACGTATGAACTATTAATATGAATCCGAACAAAATATCATATATAAATGTTGATTTTTAAATTTCGTTTTAAATATAATTTTTTTATTTTATTTATTTGGTTGTATTAGGCTTGACGTGCCCTCGAACAGCACAAGGCCTTCGTAAAGGTGCACGGAGGAAAGGGGGAAGGAGTTGGCCAGGGTCTGTGTAATGAACCATCCCAGCATTCACCCGGAGTGATTCGGGAAATGCCCGGAAAATTGAAAGCAGGATGGCCAGAGCCGAGGATCGAACCCGGATCCTCCCGAATGCGAGGCGAATGTTTTACCACTGCTCTACCATGTTCGGATAATCTACTGATAATGCATTTCTGATTAACTAGGAGAAGCGGAAATTTTGTGGTTTCTGTACCGGCTAAGATGACATGATAAAATTCTTGGCCAGGATTGGAAAATGTTGTGCATTCTTAGCTGGGGAAAAAAAGTATTTCTTACGAATGCCATGTTTTTTTTACAATGATCATTTACAAAAGCCAGTTGCTTTCAGTTAACAGTTTTGGGACCTACTACTGTTAACGTCCTTTTAACTATCCACGCTGTCTTACATCTGGTTAATGTAATTATTTCCTTACAACTGAAAGATTATTATTCTTGGTAATAGTAAACTCTTCACTATTAACTTAACAGAGTCGTATCAACAGATGAATCTTAAGCGATTCAAAAGAGAACTTTAACTGCACATAAATAACCTGCACAAGTAAAGTGGCCCCCTCCAGAATATTATTTTTCCCTGGCGTTTTTACTGACAACGAAAATTTTCTCGGATAATGCTAAGCTAGGCTTAGTTGCTGTCAAATAAATGAATTTTTTCTTCAAATGTTGTACTTGGAAATTATTCTAAAACCACCGTTACTATCCGAAAATCCCTGCGCGAGAGGTTTACGGATGTTAAAATTATTTTCAAATCAAAACGCGAGTGTTTATTAAATACGGTTATTACTGTATATAGGTCTATGTATTATCATATTAAAAATTATAAAATTGGCAGTTTTCGTTTTTTGTAGATTTTGTTGTTTCAGGCCTTCATTTTTCTTTAAAATAACAGATTTTAATTTTTTGCTCGAAAGTAAAGCATACTACCACATAGTGCTATATAAATAAACGGCCGCTGATATAATATCTTCTCGGCAATTAACTGTCATTGAATTTTGAAGAGTAGTTCAGATTTTTTTGACGATTGAGTATTCCAGTCGTCTACTCGACATCGTACCTTTCCATACCCCTTACAACATATTTTCCAGCAGCCGAAAATGGCGAAAATGGATAGTTTTTGCGGCCCTTTTTAGGTAGGAAAATCTTGGCGCAGAATCTTTTAATAGGTAAATGCGTTTGCAGTGCACCTCCACATTTGATATTACGTCATAATAAAGATATCTTCCCCTCTGAATATCTCGTTAAAGGAGAGTTCACGGTGAGAATAATGCACGCCATTTCTATGATTTGCGTCTAGAGACCAGAGTGACGCGTAATGGGCGTGTTTTTTTTAGCCCTTTGTGCCCCTCACTCCTAAGCCTCAAGCGCTCAAAATTCGTCGACTCAGGCAGTCACCTTTAGTGAAGACCGAAATCTCTTCACTTCACTCTAGCACTCAGCAATCTTCACTACTTCATGAAACTTTCCGCGACGACCCATACAAAAGATGTTTCATAAATTAGACGTCTGTAATAAACTAAACGTCAGGTTTTTCTAATCAGATTTAATTCCTTTTCATAACTCTCTTATTATTGGTGTCTAGAAAGAATCGTTGACTCGCGCTTTGGGAATAGAACATATTTATTTACTGGCAATCAAGTCACCGTCTAAAATAACTTTTATTTATCTTCACGAATTAAATTTTTTTTCATTTTACTGTAGTAGGTTGGAACATTACTAGTTTTCAAGTAGGCCTTGTGTAAGTACAGTAGTTCCATTCACATAACGTGGATCAAATTAAAATAGCTTTAATTTATTTGTACTTTTGCCACTTATAAATAATAAAGTTTATGCGAAAATCATTAAACTTTTTTAATACGCAATGATTGCGTATTGTTACTGACATTAAGTGACGGCAGCTTGGCTTCGAACAGTAGTCAATCATACTAATATAATGGCAATAATAATATTTTCATTTATTTTCATTTATTATATTTAAAGTGCCATCCAACAGCCAAACGGCAAATAACAGGACAACACTGTTACAATAAAATGATATAGGCTACGGACAAAGGGCATGCACAACACACTATCAAGAAAGCATACACAAATAATAAAAAAGAGAAAACCTACAGGCCTAAAGGAAAAATAAAAAGTTCCAAACACAACAGGTGCAAACACTTATTTATACATTCGCATAAATCAATTGATATTAAAGTCCAGAAACATAATTTTTTTTTCATTAAAAGAATCAAAATTACGAAATATTTGTAATTGCTCAATACGTCTACTAACTAAATCTTTGTTTTTAGACAATGCATAGAAATCTCAAAATGCATTTAATGCTGTATATATTGCTACAGTTTCGCAGTCAAATTAATAAAAGAAACAGTTTATAAAAAGAGAATCATTAACTGTCACGAGTATGTAAAGAGGTAGTCTTAATCAGTAAGAATATTTACTAATTAAAAGTGTTTTTCATGCTGACATAATCACGTGTATACTGTTTTAAATAATTTATTTTGAACCGATTCCAAACGATTCGAGTCAGTGGTGGTAATGTTGTTCCATATGATTGAACAGTATTCCTAATTAGAACCTATTAAATCGTAGTAAAGATAAACGAATGTATCAGGAGATTAAGCAGTCTCAGTGATGTATTTGACTAACCCGAAAGTTCGTTGAGCTCTACTGATTCAAGTATCAATATGATAATGAAAATAGAATTTAAATCCAATACAACAATAATAGTAATAATCCGCACTTGTTTGTTATGCGTGTCATCCAGGTTATAAATTGATGACAAAGGACAAACATAAACATACAAACTAAAAAATTTCTGATAAACGTTCCATAATTCAGAATAGTGGCAATGAAATTTTTTTTTCATGTAAGCAACATGGTATAGTGATTATAATCAACTAATTAAATTGACTTTGAAATTTCTCTATGATAATATTATATGCAGGATTTCAACCGTGTAACATATCTGCTAGGAACAACATCATCGAACTGTAAACCATTGTCTGTTTTATTATGAGTTGTTTTGTTTCTTAAGTTTTAATGTAAAATCAAATGGATTCATATGTCCGGCGAGATGATTGTCTTTACTTTGTGAAAATTAGTCACAGAGGAAGAAATCAACATACGTTCCCTTTTAGAAAACAGACTTCCTTTATGATCCATGTGGAGGACGCGTACAGCACCAAAAGTTTTTGAAACTACCGTACATCTCTTGCAGAGATCATAGGAGTAAACATGTTCAGATGTGACGTGGCAAATATTGTCTGACCGTACAGAAAAAAAAGCAGAAATACTTGTCTAATATTTCTTTGCTGTTTGTGTCCTTTCACTCATCTTCCTGCGGGGTAAAGTAGTCATAACGGATGATCGTCCTGCCCACCCAAGGACATGCAACAGAAGAGGGAAGGCCGGTCTTTGGGAGGGGTAAAGAAAAAGGAGGGGGGGGGGTTCCTCAAAGCTCTTTACTGTCCGCCCTTCCAGCACGACTATTGTGAACTCACAAAGGATGAGAGTTTGTATTTAAATTCGGCATGACAGCTCCCTGCTTGGAAATAAAATATGGTATGCTATGACGGTTTGTGAAATATTGAGTTGCGCGCTATAGATTTTATTCCTCCCAAACTCAAAAGGACATTATTTTATTTTTCATCTCTTTCCAGTATAGCATAAAATTTCTGTCTATATAAAGGCCCATAACAAAAACTAGAGAACACAACAGGATTTTAACTCAACATGAAAAAAGGATCTCGTGTTTTCGTTTTTATTTGACAAGTAAGTTAAGTTCCTGGTGTTCGAAATATTAGGTCGTTGTTTTAAATGCGCACTGCACTCGATCTTATTTGCTCGAAATTCAAGATTCCAAAAAGTTTATTTGTGTAAACGTTGCTAAACGCATGTTGAATATAAGATTTGAGCCACAGTTTTCCTACACATTTTCACCTTCCTGACTTCGTTTTCTGACAATGATAAATTCGTTCTGCAGAAATTCGCTGTATGCAATCAGTTACTAAAAGTGTATTGGGGTTCATAATATAAACGTTATTTGAAATGTCTATAATTGCTGATTATTATTTACAATTTTT
Organism: Medauroidea extradentata; assembly: GCA_003012365.1. NCBI lineage: Eukaryota > Metazoa > Arthropoda > Insecta > Phasmatodea > Phasmatidae > Medauroidea > Medauroidea extradentata. Next base: position 23,201 of record PNEQ01135446.1, read on the forward strand.
TTTGCTAAATTTATTTTCTTTTGCAAAATCATATCCACTTTTAAGTGTGACACATATATTGTTTTATTTGCAGGTATGGTATCCAACATTGGCATGTCAAAAGTATTTGCCTCGGCTGTTTTTATTTTATTAACGCCCAACTGGAGATTGGAATGTTGTTTACAGTAAAACGTATATGCAAGCGTGTGGTGGTTGAGAAATTTTCACTATTTTTGCATTTCTTAAAGGCATCTTACCCGTTTTCATTTTCTTGACATATCAAACACTTGTGTACCGGTTGTTGCATGTCTTGGCTCACAGAAAGCAATTGTCATGAATTAACTAAGTGTTTTCTGTTACTCTTAAGTTTTATGTCATAGAAATTCATATACTTTACGCCTTATGCCGAATTTTAATCAAACGTGTATACTTTGACTTATAGGGTAACATTGATTGACTCAAGAAATTTTGGGACCATTAAGTGAAGAAATAAATAGTATAGATAAGTGTTTAAATCCATAAGTTTGTGGGTCTGCAGTTTGGCGCAGTGGCTAGAGCACTCGCCTCCCACCAAGCGACACTGATTCGATTCCCGGCAGGGTCGGTCCCCGGATTTTCGCATATAGGAATCATACCGGACGAAGCCGCTGGTCGGGGGAATTTTAACGGTGGTCTCAGCACTTTTTTCCCGGCCTTTTTCCGTAAATATTTCTGAATCTCTTTATGATGTTCTTCCCGTTTATGAACGTTCATGGTTTAATTTATAAACTTATAACTTATATTTTCGCTGAAATTTTACGTAATTTGTAATTTCTAAATTTCGTAACTTATTATATTTTTTGTTAAATCTTACTTGTTTTAGACGAGTTTTTGTTATTTCTGTTCGTTGGATTTTTATAAACATAACCTTACGTAAGTGTAAATGTTATTATTTTCTACAAACTACTGCTGTTTTGTTGTATCAATGATGATCAGTAAAAAGTTAAGGCTGCTTACCTAATTTTCAGCTGTAACAATATCTGAGGTAGTTTACTCAAATAAGTGAACAATATATTTCGTAATTTTAAATGTAACTCAAAGTGTACATAATTTCATGTTAATTTCATTCTTTGTGTTATAATTAAAAAATACTTAAACACTGTGGATGTGTCGGTTGGCAAATTGTAGCCGTCTCGTATTTCTTAATTGCAAAACGTGTTTGAATATTGCTATTAAAACTGTTGCAAGTTTTTACCGCGCACTTCCGGACTAAATAAATGGTTTGAAGATAAGCGTATAAGACGTTTAAATAAATAATATATTTTAAAAATAATTTTAATATTTTTTTCTAACTTAAACATTGGCGTGATATTTAATGCGTAAACTGACTTCAAATTAGTAATTGTTCGTATAATAACGTCAAATGTCATATGACCTAACAATGGAAAACAAGAACTTATTTTACTAGTTCATTGTTTGCTTAATACATACCAGAATAACAACGAACGAGGTAGCAATGTACCTAAAAGTTAAATGTTGTAGCTGAATCTCTTGATGAACGCACGGATATTTGTCATTATGTCCTTGATGGGCAATTTTTGTATAGTTTTTTTGTTTTAGGGAAGCATTGTACAAAGAGATGAACTGATGCCGCAGGTATTTAATAAGCGCTTGGTTAACAGAGAAACAACTTTTAACTTAAACGTTCTATACAATTACTAGCTGTCAGTCCGCACCTTTCCCAGCGTGAAATACTAACATAAACTAATACTACCAGTGCGAAAAATCTATCTCTGCCGATTTAAGTGAACTAGTCCTGGGTCTAATCAATAGTCATAGCAGCAAAATAGGCCTTGAGGGAAAATTGTAGTGTTTTAAATGAGAAAGTGTAATCGGATGGTGTAAGTTGTACCGTGGTATAAGGCTACTTTACCCTGAGCACAACCTGTGATTTCTGAGGCGTCAAACATTTTATTTGTTGAGTTTTGGTGGGTTTATGTTTCGCACTTACATTACTTGTGACATGAACTGGAGGGATATTATGTTAGTGGGTATGACATGTGAGTTGTTGCTGTCGAGGAACTTCAGAGATTAGTTGGCTTCATAATACATCTTAAAGATGTAAACACAATCTAGTTCTACCTTAACGACACCATCCAAATAACACGAATCCCATAAGCCTTGTAATTCTACGGCATCAGAGTACTAAGTAATAATCATCATTAAGCGAATAGCAACTCTAAATCTCAATGTGTTTGATAGATGTCGAGGATTTATTTAAAACGAATTCCACGTTTCTTCACTTCTTTTGGGTCGAATTTCAAAAATAAATTCCTTGAGTTACACGTCAGACTAATTTAAGGGTGTTACGTTAAAGTGAAAACCAGTACAATAGTGAGTTGTGTTCGAGATATATTGTTGATCATTTAAAATACTTTCAACCTCTTTTCGAAACTTCTAAAAGTCAAGAAAAAATTACTTGTCACTTAATTATATAAGCATCACACTTAGGCAAAAATGACATCCATATCTAAAAGTCTTAAGGGTTCTACATAATTCGATTACAGTTCGAAACATATCTATCCCCTTTTTAGTTTTACCCATTTGATATCTAACTGAGAATAAAATACCTTGTATGTTTTCGGTATTTACAGTAACAAAATCGTGAAGCTAGAGCACTTCGATATCTCGACTAGTTCGATGGATATTATTGAAAAATTTATACAAATTTCATATATTTCCACCTCTTCCTTCCGAAATAAAAAATAATTTCGAAAAATCTAGACATCGCTTCTCATACGTCTGTATACGTATCCAATTGAAGAAAGTCACGACGATATCCCGTGAGTTCGAGCTATATACGGTATTTAAAAAAAAACACATTTATCATAGTTCCACCATTTAAAATTGAATTTCGGTAAATTCTAAAGTCAATTTTGAATATTTAAGTTATCATTATTTTAAAATAAAAAGCAACTGTTTATCTCGAAGGACTCTTTTGATATCGAGGTTGAAGGAAATACACATTTCACGTCTTTTCACCCCGTTATCGACTAACATTTCTACCAATCCTGTAACTGTTTAGTGTGTATATGTATGAGTGCCCCATTGAAGTGAAAATTACGATATTAAACGATTAATCTAAAACACATTTCAAACCACTTCACCTTCTTAATATAGGTCGAATGAAAACAGTCGTTTCGAGTGAACGCATACGCCATAAGAGGAAGTCACCTTTAAATTTAATATTTCTAGGTCTAGTGGCTTGGGCGTTGCTGAGTCAGTGAATCAGTGAGTCAGTTACATGTATGTATAAACCATATGTTGACATAACCATTAATTACATTCCTGAGAGTAGTACAGGCCCCTAAAAGCAAAAATTAAACAGGTTAGAAAACTTAAAGATGAAATACTACAAACCAAAGCGCAATTTTTAATTGTTCATGTGTGAAAACAAAAAACAAGGTATGTTGTGAAAATGTATAGTAAATAAAAGTAAAAAATAAGGAATGTGTCCGTTTTTTAATGTAAATGAATATATAAAAATCTCAAAATGTCTTCCCATCCTAGATTCGAGAATCAGTAATTGTAAACCTACATCGCTAGGACTTGCTTATATTAAAATTATCGGTAGAGTAAATAATAATTATTAAGAAATACTGACGGAAACTACAGCATAATGTGATCCTTATCAACTGTCGTACATTAATTTCTTCAAAATATGTTTTTTGAAAAAGTCTATCGTAATTGCGGAATTTTCGATTCGATTATCTTAACAAATGAGCGTTTATATGCAATAATTACTTTGAAGTATTTATAACTTTATTTATGTGTATTTCAGTGTACTGTAAGTGTTACTTAATCTGTCGTACTGTTTGACTTTTGACTAGTTTTAACGAAGATATTTGTTTGTTGCGTAAAAAACTAATGTTTATTTAAAGCAACTCGTAAATGAAATAAGGCTATTATTCTTGCAATGTTTTCTCTAAATAGACTTTCTACTTTTTTTTTTCGGAGATTTGTTTTAAATACCATGGCCACAGACTTAATGTTCTTCTAATGACTACCATTCAGAAAAAAATAATATAATTTTTTATGAATAATTTTCAAATAAGTTATTTCTCGTGTACTAAAATTAGTTGCCCTGAGAAATATTTGGTCAATCTTCTAATGGTGTTCCACGTAACTAATTGCCGATTTTCTTTTTAGATTTAGTTAGTGTTATAATTTCACGTTATCAGCTGTAGTAAACTTTGTTAGCTTTCTTAAAAAATATATCATACGCGATCTACCAAGTATTACATTTCTGGATTACTGATACATTTAAGAATTGAAATATATTTTGCCAAGGAATGTACATCTATAAAAACTATTACTGGTTAAAAAATGACAACTATTTTTGCACCACTTCCTTGCTGAAGATAAGCATTCGTAATATAACTGACAACTACGCGTTTGTAACATCGGTTGTAATAAAACATTCATGTATGCCTGTCGAAGCAGTATTTCATTTAATTCAATTTTAAATCACAATGCCACAAAATATTGGAATATATAATATGAACATGTTTTCGAGGGTAAACATACTTTCTGACATAAAACTGCTTTGCTGCGCATGTTGAAACAACAAGCCGTGTGAATTCTTTTCATGAGATGTGTTGGCTGAGGTGATAGTTGACTTTGTTGAGCGCGAAACCGATCTATTACTCACTCGGGAGACGATGTCAGGTGTGAAATCTCACCTAGTCGCCATGACGAAACCACTCTCTGTGTTCTTCTCCGGTTTTTTCTTCTGAGAAACAGAGGCTAAACAAAGCAGCGGATTACAACGCATCATCGAACTCATGACTCGAAAGATCCGAGTCGTGGCACCGAGGACCGTGGAAATATCTTCCACGTGAGTGTGGAGGTTCCATGCACAAACCAGTTTGTGGAATGAAAATAGAGGAGTGGGGCAGCAGGACCGTATCTCATCGAAGCCTTATAACACATAATTCAACGCCGGTGGACGCTGGCCGCTATTTGATCATAAACTCACTTCGGCTCGGTTTATTTTCGCTTTTTAGCGAAGAATGTTGAGCGGTGTGTGAAATTCTGTTTCCCTTAGAGCAAAACAGAGCTATAGTCCACGTGCTTCTTATAACCAGCAAACCCATGGATACTGATTTCGGCCTGTTACGTTTATAAATCTTCTGCTAAACCTTGGTATTAAAAATGTGTTGTGATCAGAACTTAAGTACTCAACACGTCATGTTATGCGTTGAAGCCAGTTGAGGGATAGTCTAATTGTTTTTTAAAAACATTCCAAGTGTGCTCATTGATATCATTGTGAAGACACTAGGTATATTAGAAAAACACTTTAAAAGGCCACCAATACAACTAAAAATTCGTATTCAGAATTACATTTATTTTCTTAACATGTGCTTGACAGATGTTAACGAAACTCACATAGGCCCTTATAGCCTAACAGTGCGATGAACATTAATACAGACACTTACTAATAAAATAATGTCTCCGCTTAAAATGACACAGTAAGATTGTCGGGCGGTAAGCTTGCATGTCAGTCCAGTGCTTCAAGCTTCGTGATGATGTGGTTTCTCGGGTCAGAAGTCAGCCTTAGGATCTCAAGTTAAAGTCGAGCTTCTTTGATTCCTCCAAAGATTAAAATATTACAAAATACTCGCCAGGACAGTTGTTCTTGAATTGGTTTGGAACGTTACATTATAGAAATCTATGAAACAGGCAACGTCGTACTGGAAAGGTACATAAACGCTGAAATAAAAACTTTGTGGAAGTTCTTCCCAGGAAAATAATTGTTTGGTAACAATAAAATTATTTTTTGTGACCACAAATTTTTAGTGGCCACAACAATTTTTTATGTGGTGAGCGCAAGAAATAATTTTGCAAAGAAAATTCTGTACCTACAAAATATTTTTTCCGTGCAGACATGTGCCTGAAACATGTCTATACACATATGTATTTTCGCCCTACAACTATCAGTTATGTTTTATAAAGTTGTTCCACCAACATCATTAAAGTATTGAAAATTGAGATATATGATTTCTCCTCATTGGTTTATTTTCTGCATACACAAAAGGAAAAGGTGGCAGTGTTTCAGGTATTAAGTATAGACTGCTGATGGAATCGTAGTAGTCTGGCTAAGTATCTCTTACAAGTTGGCTGAACAATCTACTGAAACATCAACTTTACCGAAGAGACAATTGCCACCAACGACGTCTCGTGTCATCAGAATACCAGATATTTCCAGATCAGTTTCACAACAACATAGTAACGTTGGCATCACAATAGGGCGACTGACGTGACGCAACGAACGTAATACGACAGTAAAAATACTCGTTATTGCGAGCACTAGTATTTCTGCGGTGCGACACATATCGTAATAAAAAAATATTAAATTTAAATACTTACTTGCTATTACATACTAACCTCTTGTACGACAGCCATTGGTGTTCACATTAATTTCCGTTTATTTGTAACTATTCTTCATGCCTACTAGCATTCCCAACGCGTGGAAACAGAGGCAGAATTACACGCTTTAAAAAAGGTTACGATCAGCTTATAATAAGAAAAAAATTATCGTAATATAAATAACTGCCAACTCAGTTGTTTCACCAACATCTGCGAACAAATTAAACATACTATTTTCAAGATCGTCGCTTCCACGATACAACTATAACATAAAATTTTCTATTATGAAATTGCGTTATGGCCACGATATTTGTGGCGCTGACGTCATAGAAACATCAACGCTAATTGGTCGGCAAGTTGCTTTATTCCGAAGCGCTACTGAGATACCAGCCGTAAAGCTAAGTTTGCATTCATGCCATAGATCTAAGAATAATGTATAGTAAATAGACATTACACGTAGATGCATATTTTGTTTTGTTTTACAGCTATACAGTATTTTTTTTTCGGCCAAAGGTGCACCGGAACAAATTATTCTTAAAAGAATCTGGAATGTTTTACCACGCAACTCGAGGAAAGCGTAAAACGGCGAGGTTCTCTTCGTGAGGACTTTTGATTGCCGCGGATGAATAGGAAACGGCCAACAGGCGAATCACCGTCATTTTTCGGCTGTCGTGCGCCACGGCTTTGTCCGCGGGTGGGTGTCGTTGGTGTGGGTGTTGGGGAGGGGGTTGAGATAGAGTGGGCGGGAGAGAGAGGAAGGTAGGATGGTAGGGGGAGCTCGTCGGCCACATTCCAGATCAGTTAACCTGTCCCGAGACGTGCGGCCCCTGGTTCCCCCGTCACAGACGAAGACGGCATCGTCGGCTAATTGTGGGTTAGACGCGGTTCTTATCGCGGCGAAAAATTCTCCGCTGGTTCCTGCAGGGGAGGAGGGGAGGGGTGGAAGACGACGTACGCGCATCCCTCCTCTTGACTTGTGTCAAGGACTCTGGCGAGCGGCAGATGCTGCGAGAAGTTTCTCGAACCAGCCATGCAAGAACGAGATAAATCCCTCTTCTGTTGTCTATCCCACGCACCTGCATGACGTGGGTGTGTTGCAAGGTAAGCTGCGCTTAAGGTCGTCACCTACTACACTGTATCCAGTCCAAGATTGCAGCAGAAATAAACACTGTCACAGCTGAGCTCTCGACCATTGGTTGGCTGGTTAGTTAACAGTGTCGTTGCGACAGGAAATAGGTCCTACGCTAAATTGCTGTGTTTTAGTTCAGGATAGGTGATTTAATCGTTCAGTTGCGTTTCTTTATAATCTGTGATATAATATCACTCTGTGCGTATGAAATACTATACGTGCGTGGAATGGATAAACTACGACTTACACGACGACGCCAACGTCCGTCGTGATTCCATTTCCTCCACAGCGAGGCGCGATTCCGTTTCTCCACTTGTCGCCAGTCGATGCACAGCCAATGCCGTTCAAGCGCGCGTACAGGCGGAGTGACACAAGCTGCAATCTTGGAATGGATGGAGTATAGGAACGTTAAGATATGCGCAGACCTTTAACAATCCTGATTTTATTCGGTAACTATTCCACGTGTCGTCACGCGGTTAGGCTACGAAAAGCATTTAAGGACCCTTACACAGGCCTATTTTTTTGCCGCACACTACTTTCGTTTCTAACAAGTACTTTTTTGGGTGCGAAAATGGCTGAATTGGGACTTTTCACGGCGATTTTTATGTAAGAATATTCATTTTCGGAAGCCTATGAATAAAATAGACCCCTAGAGCGAACCTTTACCTTTCGTTGCGTACAATACAAATACAGTGTTGTCGCTGAAATTTCCATATAATACAAATGGTTCAGCGGGAAGCTTGCACGTTACTCCAGAGCTTGGATCGTTGAGGCGACGCGCAATTTGATGCACGCTTCGATGCCGACCTTATGTCTCCGTCATTTCTGAGCCTCTAACACGCAGGTAGGCTACGCCCTTAACGACGTTTGTACCAATTCCAGATCTGCCTATTGGAAGTGGCATCACAGAGTATTTAGGAATACAGATGTGAAATAGCCGGTAGGACGCGAACTCAGTTTCACACGCCAGCAAAATGGCTTCGCTAGCCAACAACATGGCGCATACGCCTACAGCTAATCAGACTAAGGCGGCTGCCCTTCTAGTCAATAACCAGGCCAATAGGAAACTTACCGTAATATGCAGGAGCCATACAGACACGGGGCCGGTATCAAGAGCCTCTGGCAGCCAGTAAATGGTGAAATTTACCCGTCTCAATAGAACCGTCACGTCATTTCACGTCTGTATTACTGTGTATCAAGTTTGTGTTGACATCGCACATATGCCTCGCTAAATCTGATAGGTAGACCCAACGATTTTTCGCGATAAGAATTCTGCAACATTGTTTCAATGCATTACATATGAAGCTATGCTGAGTGGTTATTGGCAGAATGTATTATTGAACAGACGTGGCAGGAACAAGGTCACTGCGACACCACACGTCTGTGATTTGCGGGTAGAACCCTTGACGCTGAGAGTTAAAAACAGCCAGCCCCTGACCACGAAGCAGAACTGCATATGTGCACATAAGGCATTGGCTCTAACTGTAGCAGAATTCTTTTCGCGAAAAATCGTTGGCTCTACAGATAGGCAACTAATTAATTGTAAATATGTCGTTAAGTATAACTTACCTTTCAACATACTCACACTGTCTCCAACAAACTTTGTTCTACATGTTGGACATGTGACGCACTTCTGACACTATTATATAAAATGTTCGAGAAATTCAGAACCCACACTTAACACGTGTTTTTTTTTTTTTTTTTTTAAGCAATTTGAAACACATAAGACTTACACTACTGCGCCCCGACAATTAGTTTAAAGTAATTTAATTGTTGTTAAAAGTGGCAAACAGCATGCGGAGAACTGAATGCATGTGGCCACAATTGTAGATCTTACTAACTTGTATGTAAAGGTTCAACCCTAAATAAAAAAAAACTGTTTTAATGCGAACCGTCTACTGAGCTAGTCCGCCACAACTTCAAAGATAGCAATATTACATAAGATACTTTTACGGATTAATGTGTATATGACTTTTACATTACAATTTATTGGTACAAATAAGCCAAGTATAGAATATGGACATTGCATTTTCGGACACATTGTATTGGTAATGAGGCACATTAAAGTGAAGTGAAGAGATTGGTCAGCACTTAACATCTAAGTTTTCAGCACTGGTGAGGAGTGACAATGTGAGAATGGAGCAGCACAGGAAGGGCGGGAGAAACGGGAGATCTCAGAGAAAACCCGCCGACCAGCGGCATTATCCGGGAAAGATTCCCACATACTGGAATCCGGGGACCGGCCCCTCAGGGAATATAACACGAGTCCCCCCCCCCCAAGCCCCCTAAAGCCATTTCAAGAGAAAGTGTACTAAGTCGAGAAATAATTTCGTTATATTTACGAGTCCAGGCACTTTACCTGACTGCGTTATTTTTTCGCTCTTCGTGTAGTTAACAAGTTGCTACAAAAAATTAAGGTCACGACTTTAAATTATGAACCGCATGTTTTATTAAAAAAAATATATTGGTGCCAGAAATAAACTATTCGTAAATGCATTACACAAACAAAAATTATCGACTCAGTGGTATACATGCGCAATTTCATTTAGTGACAACAACAGCTATCAGATTTTGAAGCAATTTTGAAACCTGGAAGCTAGGCAGACCTATCATCACGTGAACAGTTATGTTGCCTATGCGTCAGGCTGCTGTTTTAATACGGTTTTCTACATGCTATCACAAATATAAAATACCTGGTTTCGTTAGTTTACATGTGTAGAATTCGCAGAGTGTGAAAACTTGAGTGGTTGGTTACTGCATATTTAGATTGCACTGTGCACCACGTTAGGCTCACTCTAAGGCTTCGTACATGTTAAGTGACTTAGGACTGGTTGCAACCATCGATGATCTCGCGATTAATACTGTATTGAAACAGGATCGACGGTCTTTTCTGTTGCACCATGACATTTCTCGTCTTAAACAATGGTCAATTTTAACTGCCGAGTCCGGTTGTTCGAGGCAGTTGATCTTAGATAGTAAAGACAAGATGGCGACTACTCATATAAGCACTTCAAACAGAATATAATAATTTGTTTATGAGAAAATTAAGCGCTCTTTGAAACACCTATGTATATTGAACTACGTTCATTGTCGATAGAAATAATTCCAACCAATTTACAGTATATTAACGCTAGTAATATTATAAACAGCGCAACTTAAAAAAAAAAAACTAGTTGTGCTGTAGATTGACATGCTGATCCTTGTTTCCAATGAAAGTAACGTTTACGATGTAGTGTACTTGTCAAGTATTTTGAAGTATTATTGCTACGGTGATAAGTTATACATCATTATTTTAATATATTATTTCCATTCAAAACAACGGCCGTACCGTAGAACGGGGTGAGATTATGCCAAGTGGGGCGAAATTGCGACAACCTAGTTTTGTAAGTTTATGTCGACAGATAATTTAAAATCAAAGCGTAAGTACGTAATCATGAAGAATAAATCAAATTGGTTAATTTATACCAAAAAAAGTGCAAGAATAGGAATTTCTTACCATACACAGTTTTGTTGTCACAATCTCACCCTACTTGTAATAATGTCACCCCGTTTTACGGTACGCCAAATGCAATTACACACTTTTTTTTTCCAGTATAAATATCATTGCAACCTGTAATTAATTATTAAAACAATAGTAATACTGTTGGAACGCTGTTAATTTTATTCACGAAGGGTAGCGTGGGCTTCTTAAGTGTACATCTTTCGTTTGTCTTCTAATACCGTATAGGCCTGCACAATACTATGTTGAAGGCTTGCTTGTACGGACATAACATTTAAGCATCTATAAATACATAATTGTAAGCTAATGTAAATAATTAAACTCGATACGCATCGCGTACGTTGTGCGTACTGGTGCTAAACATATATTCTCTGCAAATAACACATTCAAATTAATCATAAGAAAAACGTGAAACATGAAACTGTTTTTTTTTTTGGTAACTAATCATATTTTACAAGATAGAACAATGGACAGGGCTTTGTATGTCCAACAAATGACTGTTTCAGGTAAAGATATTTCTTACAATTATAAGTTTATTTTATTTATTTATTTATTTATTTAACGGATCCAATTGCATTTCCATAGGCACTATTTAATGGTAATAATTTTACACTACACTGCAATTACGATATTCTTTCCAAATAACTTATTTGCACACGCGACCGGCTAACCTTACACGATGTATTTTGTACGTTAATAATCTATGATCGGAAACAAATGTCTTATTTCGGCAATATACAGGGTGGTCCTGAACTACAGGCACAATCGCAGGGAGGTGATTACTTATGAAAAATAAAGTTGGACATATGTAGGACACTTTGTACCTAAGTGTAATATTGTGGGAGTAATGAGCCGCAGAATATCGAATTTGAAACCCGTATTTATTTTAAATATCGGAAACAGAATTATGTAAAACGACAATACTATGAACGACTGGATTTATTTACTTGGACATACTCCACTGCGAAATGGAGTATGTCCAAGTAAATAAATCCAGTCATGCGCTCCCATTGCACAGTTAGATAATACTCTGAACATTGATTTGTGTTATAAAAGTCTCAAACCCACATCAAATGCTGGTTTATACCTTCAGCCATTAATAAAATAACAAGGGTGGCCACCCTCTAAGCGGACTAAACGTTTGTGCCATCGGGATAGTAGAACATTTGATGATGTTTTATTGAGTAATGCGAGATTTGTAATAAAAATGGTCCTCTTATTGCAACTGTCTAGGGCTCATAGTTTTCGTGAAAAATGCACGCGAAGCTTTGGCTGAAGCGATAGAGTACCAGGAGAGCATAGGCAATACTGCGTACATTGTGTTTGGAAGTGCTCAATTGCTCTATCCAAAATGGGTTAGAAAACATTACATACGAAAAATATCGTACAGTAACTTGTAAGGGAGATATCCACCCTTACAAAGCGGCGTTTTACCGAACAAAAATTAAATCTAACAGACAATAAGAAAGGTATTGTGACATTTATCGTATTTGCACAGCCACTATTGTGGTGTACAACTTCGAGAAAAACGAGGGGGTGGTACGGTCCAACCAATGTGTGTGTAAAATGTAGGTATTTTGTATTGCTTTTCAAAGATGTAGTACAATTTTTCTCGAAGTTGTACACCACAATAGTGGCTGTGCGAATACTTACGATCAATCTAATCATTCACAATACCATTCTTACTGTATGTTAGATTTAATTTTTGTTCGGTAAAACGTCGTTTTGTAAGGGTGGATATCTCCCGTACAAGTTACTGTACGATATTTTTCGTATGTAATGTTTTCTAACCCATTTTGGATAGAGCAATTGAGCACTTCCAAACACAATGTACGCAGTATTGCCTATGCTCTCCTGGTACTCTATCGCTTCAGCCAAAGCTTCGCGTGCATTTTTCACGAAAACTATGAGCCCTGTTTGCGGTGAATAAATTGAGAACATGAAAAGCCAAATACACTATTGAAAAGTCACTTTAAATATTCACTTGTAAGTTATTTCTTGTTCCAGCGAAAAATACAGCATGAAACATTTCTGTTTGACAGCACAAAACACACTGACGCCCACGAACAACGGCAAAAGCAGAGAGACGACTTGGTTCAGTGCAGCCAACCGACGTTTTCCCTCACCAAAAAAGGTTCCTATTTTGTTACGAAATTGTGACGACACGTATTTCTAAACAATTGAAATCGACCACCAATTATGTCAGTGCTGTTTCCAGGTTGTACACACGTAGGGACTCGAGATAATGTGACGGAGGTAAAAAAAAAACACGACATCTCGATGGTGCAGCGTTTTCATAATTGATCTTAAGAACATACTGTATTTCAACGAAGGTCAGCAGATCTCTAGATAAAGAACAGGACGGTGCAACCGAGCCTTTACTTAGCAAATTTCAGCTGCCAGTACAGATTGTGCAGACTAGGCCTACAGACGATAATCGGGCCTCAGAGGCGGATACTTCAGTTATTACGAGAGTGACACTTGGCGATGTTTCCGTCAGTTAAAAGAAGCTTGAAGCTGATATGCTTGTGGTGTAAACGTGCTTGTTGTCTTCGTGCAGCATTGTTGTCAGGATTTTCTATCTTGGTAATAGACGACCAATCAAAAAATTCTGCAGGTGATTGGTTTACTCGCTAGAAGTATATATCCATCAGTCTTTAAAAATATTTGATTAAATAACATTACAAATATTTTACCTTGTTACTGACGTGCTAATTCTTGGCTGTAAAATAAGCCCTAATATCTGTGGTAAGTAAAACGTATTAGGTACACTACTGTAAAAAAAACATTCTAAAAGTCTGCACTGGTAACATATTTGCTAGTGGCTGATCATACCGTGTATTCAGCTCTAAGTTTGGTTTGTCATCATTAATCAATGTAAGGACAGATTGTCGCTATTTGCAACTGTCAATCGAAGAGTAAGATGTCAGGAAGGGTGTAATCTACTTTATTATTATTCATATCCTGTCTGAATTTTCAACCTGAGAAATGAACACCGTTAACGTTTTCGTAGGAACGTGCAGTCCATAGAACTAAAAAGAGTACGGAGAGTTATGTTTACAACTTTCAACACAGGATCAGCAAATTTAAATCTTCAAATTACTCTTAACGGTTTTGTGATACATTAAATGAAAGAAAGTGTTCACCAACAATCAAAATTTCTTACTGGAACACCCATCGAAACAACAAATTTCTCGAAGATTGGGTAAATCACTCAATGAAAAATTTTTGCTGCAGTTTGAGCTTCCAATTAGATATTTACTGCAGCAACTTGGAAAATTTACTCGCGAAAAAAAAAAACAGTTACGCCAAAGCACACTTATTTTTGAAAACTACGAAGGTTAGACAACTCCAATTATTATGTCTGGGGCGTTTGAATTTTCGTATAATTTAATTAGACAAATAAAAAACTACGCAAATAATTAAGAAATTAAATTTTTATTTGTGTTCACGTCTCGTCGACAGCGAGGCCATTAGAGACGATTACACACCACTTTTAGCCAAAGTTTGTTGCTAGGAGAGGAATTGGCCATGACCTATATTAAGGAACGATACCCGCATTCACCGGGAGTGATTCCGGAAAATCTTGGTAAACGGAAATAAGGATGCTCGGAGCTAAGTATTGAACCCGGATCTTCCTGATTGCGACTTCGACGTGTTACCATTGTGCCATCTTGCTCGGTATTGACAAATTTAAATGAAGAAAATCTGTACGATAGAGCGGTGTCTAGAGGAATGAACTCGGTGATAGATGTCGATAACAAGCGTCATGTTGATCCTCGACTCTTTATGTACCTATCTAGCTGCCCTTGAAACGCATTGCAGCGAGTTGCAATATTCATTTTTTTTACATCTTATCGCGCATTGCGTTTGACCGCGTAAGAAATGAACACACACTTCAAACAATGTTTCTACGATTTTCAAAATTAGGATCGTTTAATGGAAACACCTATTTCAGGCCTCTCAAAATGGCAAAAACGGCTTTTTCAGATTGCCTTTTCTAGGAATTATCCAACCAGATTCTAAAAACACTATAATAGAAATAGGCTCTTGTACCTTAACCATAAGTTTCACAAAGAAAATGATAAAGTCACCGCTTAAAGTCATATAGGTAAATGATTAATAAAAAAACTCTGCGCGCTACTGGTGTGGTTTGCACTTAGAGGTTATACTTCGTTACACACGCCGGCCGGCGGTACCCTAAGCGCTCATTCGATATTGTGCCACACAACGCAGCCTACATATAGGCGGTTCGGGATAAATTGAGCACTTGAGAGGCCGTGCCAGTGTTTCAGGTGACATGTATAAACTCTCTGGACTCGTCACCTAATGTTTGCGCACGTAACATGAATTGTGCAGTCAGTATGAATCGATTCAGTTTAATAAAAAATGTTTAATTATATAAAATACGAATATGTCGATTTTTCGTTGGTTTTGTTTCTGCATTGGTAAATTTAGGTAGGAAAATACACGTAAATATATTGCGTAATTTTGCTGCCAAACAAATAAGTAGAAATGTAACTATTGTTAATGTTGAATTATATGCAGTAACGGTTAGTGATATTTTTCAAAGGTTAAATTTTTGTTCTCACTCAATCCCGAACGACCTACAAGAACAGGCTTCTCCTAGTATGCCATTGTAGTGTCGCTGGGTACCGTGAATTGCGGGATGTCCGACGAAGGTCTTGTTCTAAATGGATGTACTTTTTGGTAAAGAGTTGCCAGATAACGAATCCATTGACGAATCATTGCTTGATAAACTTCTTGCATTCTTAAAATGTTCTACCAGTGATTTGGTTACATTTTCCAGATTTATTAGTGCCATGTTTGTACTACCTATTTCGCCACAGGCACGTGGCATTTGGCACAACAAACTAGAAAGTGGAGGAATCGCAAAACTGTAGTATACAGTGTTTGTTCTGATCACGTGCACCAACACAGAATACTTTCACATTTGTAATATCTTTATGTGATTCGCAAAATATAAGTAATCCAACATAGAACATAATTTATCTGCTGCTTTACGTGTAATAGTCTCTGGGTATGTAGGGCCTATAGAAAACCAAACGTCCTGTAAACTACACATGCAACGGTGAAAGCTGTATCTGGTGGTATACCTCATTGGTTGATATATTATATAAGCATTAATTATTTTCAAAATCAAATGCCATTGCTTCCCTAACATATTATTTCCTTGATGCAAGCTTTGCAAGTTGTTTCCTTAAGCATTTTTTAGGCGTAACGTGTTCTTTGCCTCAAATTGGCTTAGTTCAACTTCTGCCGATACGTTCTTAGTTATGTGCATGTAACCTTTTATTTCTTATTGAATGGTGCTATGCAGAAACCACAATAGTAAATACCAGGAATTAAATAACTCCTAAATTATTGTACATCAGAACACACATAGTTAAGCTCACAAAACGAAACAGAGGTGGGGTAGGGTAAGAATATTTCAACTATTAAAATAAAAAATGTTCTGTTTTATCAAATGTTGGATGGTATCTTTCTGCATAACAGCATTCAATTCTACTCTTTGCAAAATACATATGTGACGCATGAACTGCATGTATTCGTACGATGATATCTGTAACTAATGTTAAATATGGTTTGAAATATTTTTATGTAGATTTCATATGACGCAGACATATTTGTATATTTTTCTACAAACATTGAAAACAATTTTTAACCAGATAAGCTGTTCGGAAAATAATCATTGCGTGAATTGTGAAGACTATAGTGACTATGTCTACCTTTGAAAATTATTTGTTTTCCTCAAAGGAAGAGCATACACATTCAGACATAGTAGGCCTATGTTTACCGCGTTTATCGACATGTATTGTTCCAAATAACTTGTGGTTTTGTTGTCGAGTTTCCCGCCATTTATCCTTTGTAAAAATAGCAAAGAAGGCTTTGCAACACGCGTACTGCTCGACTATACAACAACATTCTCGTATTTTAGTTACGAGATTATGTCACCTACTTTTTTACAGTTATCCACTTTCGTATAATAAGTGAAGGGTCGGCAATATATCATAATAGTAACATTATATTTTACGTTTAGGTGCGAATTTACGGACTAAATTGGTACTACCTGTTATTAAATCTTTGTTACACTTTGAGATATAATTATTATATTAAATTTGGAATTAGCTTAAGTATTTCATAACTACGCTGTAATATTTCGAACACACTGCGCGTAATAAAAGGTAAGACAGTTAGCTATGTCGCAGTCAGGCAGAAATTACGAAATATTCATCATGTTTAGTGACATAGACTGTTGAGTTCCTTTAAACCTCAGCCATTCGATCTGCAACTGGTCTCTTCTTCGTTGTAGATGTTCTTGGCTTCTGTTTGTGTCGTCAGGCATTACGCGTTATGAGAAAATACTCGAACATCAACACTTTGTACGTTATAATGCGATACCATAGAGTTTCGACATTGTTGGTTATAAAACAATTGCTGCCACACACACGCGCGCACAGAAGCAGTGTTGACACATACAATACAAACCGATATTCCCCTTTCTTCCTCTGTTTGATTCTGACACATCTCGTTTTTTACGTGGGGGCCGCGGTGGTCGAATGATCCCGACCCCCCGTAGCTCAGTTGGTTGAGCGACCGACTTGGATACGAGGGGTTCTGGGTTCGATTCCCAGGTCTGGCTGGTTGTAAAATTTGTCCGTTAGCGTCTTTTCAATAGTCAGAGTCACCACATACTGTCACAACTGGGGAATGGTCAAAAACTAAAGCTGTAAATGGGGGATGTTTGGCTCGTTGGCGATGTTGCGACCTCGCCAAGGAGCCTAACTTTTTTGAGAAAAAAAAAACAAAACAAAATGGTCAGACCATTCGCCTCCCGCCAAGGAGATATGGGTTCGATTCCCGCTGGGTTCGGGCCCGGATTTTTGCAAGTGGGAATCGTGCCGGACGATGCCGTTGGTCGGCGGGTTTTCTCAGGGATCTCCCGTTTCCCCACCCCTTCATTCCGGCGCTGTTCCATGCTCACCTCATGTCGCCCCTCACCAGCGCTGAAGACCTCGATGTTAAATGTTAACCAAAATCTCTCACTCACTCTCACTCGCTTTTTACGTGTAAACATTCTCTAAAATATCTTAAATTTCTGTGACCGTCATTTTTTTTTTTTTTTTTTTTTTTTGGTTGGACAAAGCCACAAATTACTCTGATGAGCGTAATATTACAGCTAGTTTAATTTTCTCCTTTCAGTAACATTCCCACTTTTTCTTGTGTTTCCTTCAGATTGGTCCTTAAATTATTGTAAGTACCATTACTCATATCTATACCTGAAACATGTAACTTTTTACTAAAATTAAGAAATCAGTTTTTCAACCTGCTTAAGGCGCCCGCCTACTAGCCGTGTGTTTGTGAGAGGCACGGTGCCAAGGGCGATGTTGACCGGCTCATAAGGAGGGGGGGGGGCTATGCTGGAAAACACAGCTCGAGCGTTCGTGTACCAGCAATTTCGATTGGTCAGATTCGCATACGGATTGGTCTAGTTGAATTTTGGTATGCTCCACTGTCTTGAAATCGTATACGAAATAAGTGTATGAAGTGAGCACCGTTGATCGACAAGATGGCGGCTATTCTAATGTCTATCTCGACTTACAAAATATGAGTTTCTGTGACAACTAGGGGATTTAAAATGTTAATCAGCATGATAGAAGAATCTTAATATTAGCAGAAACATTCTCAGTGTGACAAACTCGACCAAAAACAAAAGGAAATGTAATAATTGAAAAGCACAAATTTGCATCTTATGAACAGTAAATATTAGCCTACATATTCGGGCCACAATTGATCTAGAATTCGTAGTGGTACGGTAGCATTCTTGCTAGCTGATATCAAATTTCGGACTCAAAACTCCCCAACAGATGATTTTTTTATTTCAATAAATACATTAATAATTTAGCGCTAGTAAAAGAACACTACGAAACATTAATTTATTTTACGTAATCTTCTGTTTTAAACGGATTGGAACTAATCTTTATCTTCCGTTAAAATTGCGATTTCTTAGACCAAACTGTAATTTTAAAAATAAATAACATATATTTGAACATAGAATTATTTTTCCCTGTTAGATGGGTTAAATAAAAAATACTTTTAGAGTAAGGCTGACAAAACGAAGCTTCAAGAAACTAATTGTTAAGTTACATAGTTTTAACCTATAGTAATGTAGTTATGTTAATGATTTCATGTAATTAATTTGAATCAGTTTAATTAATTTAGAGCATATTTTGTTGAATTTTATGTTCGAGGCCAGATACCTTCTGTTAACATGTAGAACTTTTTTGTCCCAGTATTTTACTCAAATAAAATGAACCACTCTCATTAATTGTCTAAAAGTCGTCATAATTATAAAATATTACGAGAACTTTACTCTTGGGTTTGTATATAATGAGATAAGAAAATGGAAAGTAACAAAAACGCCTGCTATTACACAATTTTTCATAACATTGTTGCTTGTTAAACTTTATGTGATTAAACAGCGAATGTTTAAAGTTTATTTTACACTGTTACAACTTTTCACAAACGAATAACAAAACGTATATTAATGTGAAAAAAAAAAATCTCGGTATGTAAATACAGCAATGGATCCTAGCACACGGTTATCTTTTCCTACAGTTAATTATCCACGCTTATTACAAAGTGTTTCTGTTTTATAATGCTGCCTATATTTTAGTGCATTTTTGTTAATAATTTACTAAGGCACAAATTTGTATGTTTAAAAATTTACGACTCATAACACGCAAATTCAATTGTTTTAATTTTAAAATGTTAGCATATTAATTGAAAAATAGCTTGTTCAAAATTAATAAAGACAGTATTATTTAGTGGATAAGAGCGTGTAATTTTTTTTTGTAAAATAAACATACTATTGCAAAGGAGCTTAGTTACATTTTAACACTTAATTATTGGCGAGTTTCTATTTAAAAGCTGTCGAAAACTAATATAAGTATAAACACCCTCACACTCGCACACACATAATTGTTGAAATCTTGCTACAAAGCTTCGGTTTTTACGGCTTCTCGTATTCGAAATCCCTAAGGGCCGCCTGCCACTACTCGAGTAGATTTTCGTATATGAATCTCGTGTACGAGGACGGCAGAGTGTTCAAGCATACCAACAGCGCATTTCGTGCGGTCAGGAGGGCGGTTCGCATACGAACGAAAACTCGAGCATGGACCCTCTGGTGCGGTATCGCCTCTACTGCAAGACACTGAAACAGCGTGCAGTGGTATTGTATAGTTCACTCGCCTGACTGACACTTTCAGTAATGACCCCATCTTTATAATGGTGAAAAGTTTTTAGCAAAGTCGATTGCATGTTTCTAGAGTAGTTTCACACAAATCCGGTTAGTTTGTTTGTTTTACTTTTTAAAATTACAGGTTGAAAAGCTGTTTTCAGCCATTTTAGAGTGCTCCGAAATGATTTTTCTAATGGACGTTATGCTTTGAAACTACCTAACCGTCATCGTTTGAAGTGTAGGCCTATTTTATTTTCGTACATTGGCACAAAGGGCACATGTGGAATAATTTCGTTTTAAAAAATGTATTCTACGAACAAACTGCAATACATTTTAAACGCGTGGTAGGCTGTGTAATATGAACTAAATCGTAAAAACACAATTTTGCAGTGTTACAAAATATAAACTTCCTTTAAAATAAACAAAACTATCATGTTGCTTAATTACTCACAATAATAATTTTTGTCACCTGAATAGCTCGACACGGTTTTCTTTTATAAATGTTATATGGTTCTCTGTACATGATGAGTCAGGCCAGTTCATGTTAATTTTTCTTTATGGTAGCTAATAAAAATATAAGTTCGAATTGTGTTAAATTTTATTCAGTTTAGTACGTTATAGCGGAAGTAATGTTCCACTGATAATTGTCCATTAAACTTTTTTTTTTAATATGAAACAATATATAACATTATATTAAATGACAGTAATCTGAATACGGCCAAATCAATGAAATACCAACAAGTTATCTATTTCTTTTAAAGACATTACAGTTTGAAGTAGATTGTCAGGTTAGTCAGTTGTCGAAATAGTAGGCCTAATATAAGTTTCAAGTAATTCAGTGAAACTTTTACTTTAATTCACTTCATAATGTATAGGCTAAAGAAATAAAAAAAAAAAAAAAAGAAAAAAAACACGTGCTCACTACAAGGCGTTCTGAAAAGGCGGGAGATGTTCTGAAGTCATAAAAGCAGTTGCAACTACCAGTTTTTCTGTCAGGACACGTAAGTTCCTGCATGTAAGCACAGTGGGCTGTGTAAAAGGCACCAAGTGTATATGGACAATCTTCTTGTTCCCCACACAAGGTAGGTGCGCGACAGAGTATGTGCGGGAGGAGATACGCGGTTGTTGCGTCACGCAGGCACAGCACACGCACACAGCGGCGGGGCTCGTCACGCCCTCGAACACGCGTGATGACCACCGGAATGCTCCACGGCGGAGGCAGGATGCTGCGGGCCGGTTCTCACGGGTCCAGAGCAGCGAGGCTGGGCCCCGGGGCTCGCGGAAACCACGCCGGTCCGGCACCCGGTCTTAGTAGCTGACCCCCTCCTCTCCTACCAGAACATACACCCTCTCCATGTAAGCCATCAGCAGAGTCGTCAGCTCGCACTTCTTCCCTCCCGCCGAGCAGTGTAGCCACATCTACCACGCGATTCTTCTCTACGCTTAATAATGAGAGGTCTTCGCCATCTCGAATTTTTGTGTTTGGTGTCATGACTTTCTTTTTGGGTAAATTTATGGAACTTTTACCTATCTGCAGAATAGAATAGAGTGCATATTGATAGAATTTTAGATACAAATCTTTGTTTGCCGTTACCGTGTACAGGCCTAGTGGCAGTTTAAAAGTAATACAAATTTTCTAGCTGCTGTTAGTCCTGTAAGTTCGGCAAGTCGGTTGATTTTCCTTTAAAGCATAAAACCGTTTTATGCAAATTTTAACTTTGACAGGCCACTGTAATAAAAATATGAAAGCTAAAATTTTTTCACTGCAGTGAAAATAGTCACATTGTATTTCTACAATTTTATATTTGGATGAAACATTGTTAGTTTTTTAGACGCTGATTAGGAGTACATTATCCTCTTCCAATAAAAATTAAGCTCAACCAGTTTGCCCATAAGGGCATTTCACAGTCAAAATTGCATGTTTCTAGTAGGCCTACATACAGCCCCGAAAACCAATGAACATAATGCAACTAAATAATTCACAGTAAAAGTGTGTATCACTGGCTAGGGCTTTGCTTATACTATATAAAAACCCATTCAAACAATGTTTTGTATTTTTAAAATGTTTCTGAAATTTAGAAATGTTCTTCAGAATTTTTTTTTATACAAACATATTTTGTACTGGGTTTTTGTATACTTGAAACGATAGCCCGTGACATTTAACTTTACTGTGAATTATTGCGTTTCGTTATGTTTATTTGTTTTCGGGAGAAGGGGGGGTTGTATGAACTAAAGACATGCAAATTTTGACTTTGAAAGGCCATTATGGGCAAACTGGCTGAGCTATTGTTTTTGTCAAGAGGATAACGTAGGCGTACTCCCAAGCAGCGTCTACAAAACTAACAATGCTTCATGCGAATATATAACTATGATTTTCCCCTCTGGAGCGCCCTAAATGTTTCTATCTACGTAAGCTGCGTTTTTGAACGTGGACAAAATCGATGTAGCGCTAAGGGTGCTGCTGGCGGGCGAATGTAACGCAGTTTCGTCTCTACGCGCAAACTACACAACTAATAATTTTTCTTTGGGACTTACATGTCACTGTTAACACGCCATGTTCTTTAAAAACACTCTTTCCAAGGTTTGGAAAATACTTGAAAAAGATCTCTTCAGACTACCGTACTTACAAATACAGTAACCGGATATATAACTAAATGTACAGTCATACGGGTACCGCTTAGAGTCCCGCTGTAAAATGGATCGGCGTGAATTTTGCACGCTTGATCAGCACTGGGCTCGTTGCGGCGGTGAGGCATTTGACTATACGCTTCAAGATCGCCCTTATGGCTCCGTCACATCTGAGACTCTAGTTGCAGGTAGGCGGTTCTTCAGGTGGTCGCCTGGCAGGACGTACATTTGCGGGTTCGAGTCCAAGAAGTGCGGAGAACTCATGCCTCATCCTGCACAGAAAATTTTTTGTACATTTACAGAAAAAAATTCTCTTTGGACTTTTGTACATTTACAAAAATAAGATAAAATTTACCGGATATGTTTGTAAATGTGCAAATATATATGTATGTTTACAAACACTTTCATATATTTGCAAATAATTATTGTACGTTTACAAATAAATTATTTTATATTTTACAATATTGTTTGAACCATCAGAAAAATTTTAGCCAACAAGTTTCATTTTGTTAAATGTGACAGTCCGTCGATGGTTGTTTTGCTCCACATCAAACACTATGCTTTTAAATGTATATCCCACTAGCCCCCACAGGTATTTGTAAAACTTGGACCACTTTAAAGACCTGCAAAATCCTATTGTAGTGCCTAGCTGTAGTTTACAAGCTTTAGCTATTAAAAGTACGATTTTTTTACTGGGAAGGCCTCTTGCCGACAGTGACTGAACTGGCGTGGAAGCTTCTCACCGATATATCCCCTTTATGGTTATTTAAGTGTAGTTTTTATGACGTTTGTTTAACTACATTAATGTGGGAAAGGGTGGTCGTGATAATTATAATAACCATGTAAAATTTTTAATTTGGCAAAACTTTCTCTAAATATAATTTTCAATATGATATAAGAGAGTAAAACGAGATAACTGAATAGCTCGGAACATGATTTCAGGATTTCAGGTCGAATAAGAAAAACAAATGTATAAATTGTAATATTAAATCTCTCATTGTGATAAAACCGTTATAGTTGTCAAAAAAAGCAAGATATTATTTTTCTGTAGATTTTTACGACCTTTATTTCATCTAACAGACATTTTTGTAGGATCAACGGTTAATTAAATACTACCAAAAAGTTGTTTTCCAGCGCCATTTATTTCTAAATGGTGGCGATTGTCCAAAGGTGACAAAGTGGCACCCAGAAGATTCGTAATCAGCAGAAAAACTGATTAATAATCAGCCAAAAAATCTTTGTCCTCCAACATTTCCATGTAGCCTACAATGGGTTGGTAACCAGACTATAAAAGTCTGCACTAAATCCATCACAACACCATACACTTCACCTGTAATGCAGACTGCATTGCTCTTCCGAACCCAACCCCGGATAAATGCAGAGGAATATTGGGTGCTACCACACCTTAAAATTGAATTTTACGATGTATGCCTTCAATTCCGATAACTTTAAAAAAATACGGGCATTAAAACTTAACTTCTTCACATGGTGACTCTATGGACATTTATTTAAAATCCTCTTATTCGAGGTTGTCCTGTTCGAGGTTACCCTGTCACTCTTTGTCTTTTTACATTTCACACAAACGTTTTTGGACTTTAAAATAAATTATATTTCCATAATTATATTCCCATTTATTTTCAATTAAACTCATCGATCCTTCAATTACCATATAACTACATCACTATAATTACCATAACATATCGCAAAGCTTACACATTCCTTTACTTGCACTCGCAACGCAGTTCACCCTTTCGTTTTTTCACGCGAGTTTCGCGGGCCAAGGAAGCTGGTTAGTTTATTAGTGAAAAATTGTTCTTTAGGTTATGTTAGCTAAGGTTATGTTAGTTCAGGTTAGGTTAAGCAACCCAATGTACCCTAACGTTATGTTAGGTCACGTTGGGTTAGTTTACCTAACCTAACCCAACTTTACCAAACATAACATAGACTAACCTTATCTGCAATTTTTTTTGCAAAGGATTATTTCTAACCACAGTAGAAACAATTATTATAAACAAACTATGCCTCTTAAAGTCAATAGTTTGGCCGGTATACGATGAGTAGCTGCTCTTAATATTTACCTGTATCGGTAGCTCTCTACTTTAGTTACTAGCCGCGAATGTCTTCTAGAAGATTCTTGTCACTAGACTGGGCCAATTATAATAAGAATACAATACATAACGATTGCAAATCACAGGCAGAATCCCAAGGATCATAAAAGTTATTAGTTGGGACTTGCAGATTGTCTGACATCAGACTGAACTTCAATCTACTGTGCACATCTCACTACTAATGTTGGCAAACAGTTTGTCTGACACACTTCGAAAGCGTTTTCAATCTATGGTATAAAGTCAACTATAAGATACCTACTGACCTGTAATGTGGGCATTCAAACGACGAAGGCCAGGAACAAAGAACGCCAAGGAATGTGTTAGTGTGAGTAAAGGCCATTGAATCCAAGCCTGTCGCCAAATAAAATCGTGGAATTTGCAGGTCTACAGCTATAAGTAGGGAAATAAAAGGTTCCCGAGTTCAATCACCTACGTGCTATATTTAGAGACCTGAAAAATTCGCGAGTTCACTTACATGTCCAGAGGCTAGCCTCCAAGAATATATGTGAAATCATGCAGATAGCAGCTGTTTATTAGCTACTCACCAACACAGTGAGATGGATCTGTATTCAGCTACAGTTTTATTATTGATTCCGCCACTTCCAGGAAGTGTCGAGTAAGTCAGCTGCCAATTGTGAACGTACACTGTAAAAAAACTTCCTAAAATGTTAAGGAAGGGGTTTATCCCAGACACAGTATGGGACTGTTACCTTACTTCCGTCTTGTAAATATGCAAACCTTTACAGTTGTTACAATACAAGTCTGGTAATTTCAGTATACATTTGACTGTTTTATAAAAAGGTTTAGGAGTGCTACCATGGATGTCTGGGAAACTATTCTACCATACCCTCTTTCTTAGCGCTCCTATACGCATGTATTGTAAATTTACAAACTATTATATAGAGTGTGATACAAACCTATAGTTTCTGGAACTCTAGCTTGCGCCTAAAAGAAAACGCGAATTTTTCAGGTCTCTAGCTATATTCCACCATTTTTTTTTTTTGCGCAGGGACCTGCGAAATAATTTTACAACAATTTGTATCAATATCTTACGTGCACCTCTGTAGCTGTGCATCATGGTTATTGGCAGCGTGTCGTAGTTCAGACGTGTCTTACGTTTGACTGTACCAATTAAAATATGATTATTATGACGTCATACGTCTATGATATGCCAGTAGAATCCCAAGGCAAGAGAGAGAGAGAGAGAGAGAGTTATAATATCCAATCACTGACCAAGATGAAAAGCTGCAGATGTGCATGTAAGGCATTGCAACAAATTATATAGGTTGTTCACTATAAACTGAGCATTCACTTAAACTTATAATAAGTAAGAAAACTATTTCATTGGGCCCGTACATGTTAAGTTTTGATGACAGTGTAAAGTTTACACTGAATATTATATGCTTGAAAGTTTTCATACAAAAACTAGTGAAGGTGGCTGCAAAACGACTGAAAGAAAAAATTAAGCAGTGCTTACTTAATCGTAAACAGCGTGTACCAGGATTATTTTCGAGAAAATAAGAGATCACTTTTAATGCATACTCAAGCTTAGTATATTCGTCCATTGCATACAATACCAGTCAGTAGCAGGTAGTTGTTAAATTATCGGGGCTTGAGAAAACACAGGGCAGGTAATTGAACACACGAATTATCACTTTCCCTAGCGGTAATGGAAGTTATTCACTGAAGTTTACGTGAGCTAAAGCGTTTTAAAACAAAGACCTCTTATCCAGAATGGCGTGTATATCTAAGTATATGATACTGTGAAATTTTTAAATGTTCGTGGCAATGGGAGTTTACAATTACAATTTATTGGTTTGTGGACATACGCCATTGCTCCCCGGAACGTTGCATTAATTCGTTGATTTTAACTTACACTGTCCACTATTTATGTTTACTTTTAATCTCTTCTCATATTGGGAATCTGGTTATTCTTTGTGTCTGTCTTTTGTCCTTGGCTGTTGTCAAATTCTTGACTGAATTCTATCTTTAGAAATCGTGCTGATATATATATATATATATATATATATATATATATATATATATATATATATATATATACAATAAAAAAGTGACGGAATTCCTCTGAGATTGTTTTTCTTACGTTTTCTGTGCTTTTTTGTGCGTTTTTTTGTATTTTGTCACTTTGTCTTTCAATACAAGTTCGGTCAACTAAACATGAGCAATGACGTATATCCACAAACCAATAAAGTCTAATATTATATTGTGTAAGTGCACCACGTGGCAACGCTGCGCGCATCTCTCCCACGTTTCGACGAGAGGCCCGGCGTCTCGTACGTCACATCCGCGCACAGGAACCGCTGAAGACGGCCGCGCCTCCAAGTAATGCCGGGTTCCGAACCACGAGATTGCCGGGCGAGTGCTAATAAATCGAGTCGTGCCGGATAGTGGGTCCGTCATCCGCGCCTCTCCACGAGGCTTTTGTGTCGAGAACATTTCTTTCGCCTCGTTCTCCCGCCTTGAGCTGTTTCATACTTATGGATGCCTCCTACCCTGATCTCTATGGTGCGTTTTAGGCTTAGAATAGAGAATACTATTACTTTGACACGGATGTGCGCCATTGCTGTCCCACTGATTCCACTGGCGATATATGTGTTCCAACGCGTACGCTGCTTGCAAAGACCATGGTCCTGCAAAATTAGCGTTACTGAAACAGTCTTTCGAGAAAAACCGTAAGTCAGTTTTCTTCCAAAGTGAAATGTGGGTGTTACAACTTTATACAGAAGTAAAGACGAGTATTATTAAGCCACATTAAACGTCATTTGCAAATTTAGCAAGGAACTGAGCTATGAGCTCATTTGAGAAACACTATACTTTACTGACTACCTGTGTACAAAATCAAACACCCCAACGCATTTTGGGAGATTATGTTGTCTCTCAACTGACTGATTCTTAGGGACCTGAAAATTTCGCTTTTTCTTTCAGGCACATTCTAGGATTCCAGCAACTGTAAGTTCGTACCACTTTCGCAGTTGGCCGTTGGCTTATTTGACACTTCCTTGAAGTCGCTGACCTAATAATAACAACAATGTAACTAAATGCAGGCCCATTTCACAGTGTCAGCGAGCAGGCAATGAATCTGTTGTGTGCTTGAGTACGCAGATATCCTTGGAGACTACCCTACCAGTCAGTGAACCCACGAATTTTTCCTGTCTCTTCTGATTCTATTATTTTGTGACAATCTAGAGACCTTTCTCCTCTGTACATACCTGAGCATAATCTGTAGACACACTGAAAAATGGCGGGGAAATTTGACTGTTTGCTAGGCTCCAGCGTACTGTATATGTATAACACTGAACGTTTTGTATCGATATCGGCTATGGTTTATGTGAAACAATGTTTCTCTCCTCAACAGGCCCAGTTAGAACTGTACAGCTTTAAAACAGAAATTGTGTGATTTACTTTAAAACTGGAGACTATGTTCACTTTATTTCCGCTACTTCCCAGTGTATCTACCTCTTAGTAGGGACCTTCAAAATTCGCCTTATTATTTGGTAGCAAACTAGAATTTACATCCATGTACATACCAGAGCGCAGCGTAAGTACATTGGCCACGAGCCACGATGCAATGTCGTTTACTTGTGTAACCACTTTACGCAAGGTCGGTAATTGTACCGTGGAACTTAAAATTATTGGTATAGGGAAAGGAATAATTCGCGAGTCCGATGACCTACTTGTTAGAATCCGCTATCCTATGAATATTCAAGCCCGGCCTATAGGTTCATTGTGTGTTGTTCCAGTGAGTAGTAGCTATTGGGTCGAGGCTTGAGTATACACAGCACCGTAGAGTCTAACATGCTGGTTGTTAAACTCGCGAAATATACATTTCCTTAATTATTGGTCAGCAACAGTCTTCGCGGCAAGCAACGATATTGTCGGCTAACGTAAAACGTCGAACGAGACTACAGCCATTTGAATTTCTGGCAGAAAATTACTCAAATTTCGCACGTCTATATTTATCTGTCATGTCTTACAAGCACGTTCATATCACTTGTTTAATGTGTATAGTTGGATCTACTAACCGCTTCCCTTGAAATAAGAACAGCACTTCGCTTTGTACTGACCTCACCTATAAGGCGCTGAACTAGCCCACAATGTTTCCGCTATTGCTGTAATTATGGGACGTATGGTGACAACGCGATAATAGTAAAATCTGTAGTAAAGTTTAATGTAAAACGCTTGAAACACTTGGGCACTAGATTTTGAATTATAACGGTTAGAGTCCTCAACAACCCACTTCTGATATTTTTAATTGGGCCAATGTATTTCAACAGTTTCGTAACCTATATTAATACGTAAAACTGTCAAGTAGGCACGCTATATGTGGATACGTTTTTTAAACAATGCGTATTCTCATCTTTAAAGCTCATTTAAATGATCTGTAGATCTACTGAGTAGTTCTGAAGTTCGGACATTCTACGTCGTTTATATTGCGGTACTGAATCTGAATACCATTTCAACAACTTATTGGATCTGAGATTTTTTAATACAGTCAAATGGCACAAGTCGATTTATTTCTGAATTTGGCGCAAACACATTAACTTCACTTATGTGTAGGATTGCCTTGACGTGTGTGAAACAACAATCTAATTAATCGCATTCTAAAAAAGAAGTATGCTCGTCAGTTTATTAAAATTGTGTTTTACATATTTTAAGTGGCGAGGTCATTAGTGAAGGCTACGTACAAGCACATGAACCTGGAGAGGATTCGGCCATGGCATA
This sequence comes from Medauroidea extradentata, assembly GCA_003012365.1. NCBI lineage: Eukaryota > Metazoa > Arthropoda > Insecta > Phasmatodea > Phasmatidae > Medauroidea > Medauroidea extradentata. The sequence goes on from PNEQ01135446.1 coordinate 52,957, forward strand.
TCAAAAGAACCATACTCTCATCTCAAGCGATTTTTGGGAAACCACGGAGAACTGAAATCAGGATGTCTGGAGCCGACCCTTCCGAATATCAGTTCAAGATGTTACCGTTGCACCACTTAGCTCGGTCTAGTGATTAACTTGTAGCAAGTAGGCGCTATCATAATAATGTTTCTGTGACATAGTACGTCTGTGAATTTCCAGTAGAACCAACATAAGCGAGAGTTAAAATCGCTAGAGACCTGAAAAATTCGCAATTTCATTTGGGCACAAGTTAGAATTTCAACAACTGTATGTTTGTGTCACTTCCGCAACTAGCCTTTGACTCATTTGACATCTCCTGGAAGAGTCTGAGCCAGTAAAAATGTAGCTAATACAGACCTATATCACTTTTAAAGCAAGCAGCTAGCGAACATCTGCTGTCTGCTTCAGTTCTTAAATATTCTTGCAAGCTAGCCTGCATGTCAGTGAACCCGCGAATTTTTCCCGTCTCTACCAATCACTGACCACGGTGCACAGCTACAGATGTGCGCATAAAGCGTTGAAAACAAACGGTGCAAAAAATCTTTTTCGCTACCAAATCGTGGTTAAAATTATGAGTATAGACAGTTGAATATATCCTGCGAGTGTACTTTACAAACAAGTGTACCTGTAGTCCCCTTGTAAGATTGGAGGATTGTTTTGTAGTTGTATATAGACGAATCAGAAACCTCAGTTGTGAGGCACCAGAGTTATGATTGGCTCATTCAGATGGGGACACTCCAGTATCAAAAGAATACTGTCATATTTGGAATGATAATATTGGAACCTAGCAAAAAGTAACCTTTTTCCGAGATAATTCTATCGTTTAGAGAAAGTTTGGAGAAAGGGAAAGAGAATATCAAACGAAATATGTCTCTTCTTCAGTAACAATTATACATTCTTGATGCACGGAAACTTTTTTTTACATATTTTTTTGCTTATGAACACGAATGTCACAAAGGACACGCACATTTTAAAACCAGCAAAGAATAATAAGTACCGTAAGAGATCAGCGCAGTTGTTTACAATTTTATTTGTATATTTTAAATACCAAGTAAAATGTAGAAATTACGTGTTACTAATCAAATTCATATGAAAACTTCACAATATACTAGATCTCTTCCTATATAATATTAAAGCTTTACGTCGTAAAGGTTTTGCTATATTGCTAATTATCTATTTATTTTACGAAAAGGGGATTTAGGACCGTATATGCGGAAAATAATCGTTTTACATTACACTCTAAATTACAACATTGACTACAGTGTTTGTTTATGAAAGTATGTTAGAAACTTCGCGATGTGATTATTTGTAAAAGTGAAGTAAAGTTATTTAATTTAAGTTGTTTACTGCCGCAATTTTTAAGGGAGAAATTTGCAATTGAAAGTTGACCCTGAAATTCAACATTTGTTAACGTAAACAAAAATTAGTCTAAATAAATAATGATTTTCCTGGTTTCAGTAGTATACTAAAATATCTGCCATCTGTGAAAACAAATTTTTTTTCCGAATACCTTCCGCCTCTAATAGATACGCCTAATGAGGTTGCTGTAAGCCTCTGTTTATCGCTAGGTGCCTGCTTGAAGGCTCCACATTTTCTTCGCCCATGTTCTCTAAAACGGTTCACTTGACGATGTTGCCACAAGGTGAACTTTTTCTTCATTGGGGCTTCTTGCTACGAACTTTGTCACTTAACATAAACTGAAATGGTAAAAAATTCTACCCCCCAAAAATGTTTGGTGAAATGATTTCAAAACTATTTTCTCATAGATTACCGATATTTTTATTACTAAACGACACCCAGAAAATCATTCTTTAATTTTTTTATTTTGATTATTCTATTTGTTTTCGGTGTCAGATTTCAGTCGCGAATTTCTTCCTTCAGATTGGTGCCTACCAAATGTTACAGTACATTAAGTATATATAAGTTAAGGGGGCGGTACACCTCAGTTTTCAAAGTCTTTTATTATTTTTATATTTGTACCAGATATTTTTTTGTTATTTTATACATAAATTGTGACTAAATCTTCCTCATAGGAAATTTTTGTATCGCTTATAGTTTTTGCGTAATGAGGCGTGAACGTCAAAATTTGCAATTTACGGTTTTATGTACGCCACTAAAACCAACTGACATAACAAACCAACAAGTTCACAGTGTATACTAATGTTGTAGGCTGTGATTTGACATATACAAAATAAAAAATGTATATAGTTTCGTATTATAAAAAAATTGTTGAAATTTTTAAATTGTCATTTCAAAACTCAGCATTTTTTTTTGTTAAAATTCAGAAATATTTTATTTTTGGTTTTATATATGTCAAATCACAGCTTACAACATTGCCATATACTGTGAATTTTTTTTTCGGTTTAGTATGCCAGTTAGTTTTAGTGGCGTGCAAAAAAACCGTAAAGTGCAAATTTTGACGTTTACGACTGGTTACGCAAAAAAACAATAAGAGAAAAAAAATTCCTAAGAGGAAGATTTAATAACAATTTATGTGTAAAATACAAAAAAAAAAATCTGGTACAAATATAAAAATAAAAAAGACGTTGAAAACTGAGGTGAAACGCGCCCTTAACCGCCTTTTTACAGGTAATAACTAAAAATTTGTAACATATTTTCATCATAACTCTGTACAATATTGCATTGATTTTGGAGGAAGGGAAAGCTCTATACGTTAAAATTATTCTACGGTGTTATATTAGAATATCCACGCTTCTATATAGTAAAATTTATAGAACCTACATCCAAAGCTGATGTGCAGGTATAAGTGGTTCGGGATAAAGTGAGCACTCAAAAAAACTCTGATAAATTTATATTTTCGGCTAATTCGTAAACTTCTGCGCGTAGCAGCTAACGACGGGAAATAATGCAGTCGGTAGGAACCTCAATAGTTTGATAGCAAAGCTTATTAACTATAGAAAACACATATGTGTCGAATTGGTTTTATTTTACTCTTGTATTGTTTCATTTCAAATGGAAAATACACGGAACTACATTCGGCAATTCGCTGCCAACCATACAAACAGTAAGGTAACTATTGTCAGTGTTGAATTATATGCTGTAATTGTTAGTGACTTTTTTCAAAGGTTAAATCTATAGAGCTCAGTTTATCTCGAACGACCTACCGACTACTGAGAACTGCGCGTCTTCTATAATTTATACTGATAAAGTAATACTAACTCCATGTTTGCAGTCATGATGGATAGTATGCAGAAATATATGTAAATATACACACATGTAAATATAGCTGACTGGCTTTAGGCTTGTGAGATATTACAAGGTATGCAATTTTTGAGATGGTCTCTATAGTCAACAGCAGTGAAGCTGGGTTAGGAATCAGCTCGCCATTGTTCCAGCCTCTCTAATACTTTAAGCAGGAAAGGAAGGTAGTCTACCTTCCTCTCCTGCTTGAAGTATGAACCACAGCTCATGTCTTCCAATATGTGTTTCATGATCTACAGCCTAGGTCTTCCTCTGTAATTCTTGCTGTCCACTATTCTTTTCGTTATATTTTTCAGTAGTCCACCGTGTCTGAGTTTATGGCCTACCAGTTGCCCTTTCATAATTTTTAAGTATTTCGGGAAATTTCTTCTGTCTAATAATCTTCTGAATACTACCTCATTTGTGAGCACTCATCTCCAGCTGTTTTCATAATTCTTCTATAGCACCAGGCTTCAAATGCTAGTTGACTTTTCCTATGCCTCTCTTCTCTACTGTCCTTATATTCACTGCCGTATAATGTGATGCTCCGTATAGGTCTTCAACATTTGTTTTCTCATGCGAATACTCGTGCTCTTTGCAGTAAGTAGGTTCTTATAGTATTAAAAAATTTCTTGGCTTGGGAATCCTGCTTAGTATCTCCCTTTGCCTTCTTCCGTCACTCGTGATTTTACTTGTCAGATAATGAAACTCTTTTAAATCCTGCAATATTTTTTGGGTAGTAGTGGATGAAAATAAAATAAATAATTTAAAGGTACCCTGAATCACTACGTAGTAGTTGTTGCACGTAGTAATACGCTGTATTACACTTCAAGTACCAGGTAGACAGTCGCCTTAACTAAATAGAAATTAAACTATACAGTATTTCTACATAAAATCATACATTTTAGTAATGACATATTAGCAGTCATGCTGACAGAAAATTACGCAGATATGGCCAACTGGTGCTATTACGACATATTTAAAAGTTAGATATTAAACTTTGCGTCCTAAACAATTATTTCTGTTCCCTACATTAAAGTGGACTAAGGCTAAGCAAAGTACTAACTATAGGTTTCTAGTAATTTAGACGTGTCTAAATTTTGATAATAATAACAGGTAATTTATTTATTTATTTTGCAAAATCCATTTACCACTGTTCTATAATCGTAAATTGTATTGTATAAAAACAATTATACACGTGAAAACTGCTTGGCTGTAGATCAGAAACATAGCATATTGTCGATTATTGCGAAGTCTGAAATTCAATCAATGAACGGCGATTTCTGCTGAATACCAACTTTATTTTTATTGCAAGAAATATTACCTACTAACTGAAATTCACAGAATCGCCAATCGCCAAAGGTTTGTTATCGTACATTTAATTTTATTTTTTTCAGGGTTTATTACAAAGGCATGGCCTACATCAATTTTCACCGTCATATTTTTATTTTTAAACCATATATTTTCTTCTAGTTTTAAACATGTGCTCAGACTGAAGGCTACTACTGTCTCCACCACTCAACTGTGACTCCTGAATACTACGACCAAAAATTAAATATAATTATCAGACGCCACAATATTGACTAGAAGGGGCTTAAATTTACATGGAAAGTATACTTTACAACTTTATGACCGACGTCGTACAATCTTGGCTTACGGCCTGAATACAGGAGAGCTAAAATAAATATGTCGGAACCCAGTGGCCTACCACAGTATATTGGACTAGTCGATACTCATACGGAACCGCACGTGAGCACTATCGTGAGCTCCCCAGGTCACGAGCGGAGTTTCAGACGTCCGGTCCTCGGACGACGGAGTTGGTCAGCAAGAGGACGGCGTCCTAGCCGACCTGGAGGTACCCCAGATGATGGTCCGATGAACAACCACCACGGTGGTCCTGCCCCCTCGTGATATGATGTCCGCGCTTAACGTTTAAAACTCTCCGTAGGAACGTAGACGACCTTCAGATAAGTAATATGATACAGGACACTTGGGGGGTACTCGGACGGGAAATACCTTAAAATTGGTAACGAAGATGTAATATGACGTCACACCTGCGTCGCGCAGTAGTCGTCATTTAGCAGCTCCAAATATGGTACAGGTACAATCTCAACGATTCGCCTCATCTGCATGGCTCAGTGCACGTTTTGAAGTCAGCCTTCCTGGGTTCGAGTCTTGGTACCATCCATCGTTGTTACTACCATTTTGTGTGTCCTATTTCTGCTCTTTCTTTGGAAGACGGCGTGGTGGCCTTTACTCACGCTGTCAAGGAAAGAGGAGGTGGCAGTTGAATGCGGTCCTGTGTGGGTCTGTGTGTGTTTGCGTCTTTGTTTGGTATTATTAGAGGTACGTAAATTTCGCAGATACATTCCAGGTCAGGTTGAACGCCAATTATGTATACTTCATTGTCATGTCTGTGACTTGCTGGCGGCTGTTACGAAACGCGTTTGACTACTGCAAGCCAGTAGTAAATAAGGAAATAATGCGAAGTGCTTTCGCTTGCTACCTGCTTGTACGGTTATAAGCTAATAGATAATCGATTGTGGCCAGTGGGTGTATAGGACTGACAAGTCTAGGCTGCTGCCAGATGAATCCGCGAAATTGACGTACCTCTAGGTATTATCAACAGTGCAGTTAGTAGTGCAACTGTGAATCTACTGTACAACGAAAGCTTTGTTTGCTGCCAATTCAAATGCGCTTGCAGCTCGGCGTCTGTATTCAGAAAAATTTCCGCAGCGTGTTTTACCGAGCCATGTTTATTTTTCGACTATCGATCGTCGACTACATAAAACCGGCTATGTGCAAGTGAGTAAACACCTAACGATATTTTGTATCCAAACGTGCCGTTACGTCGGACACAAAGGCTAATTGAAATAACATTTTCTTAGGCTCATCGAGAACGTGGGGCTAACCAACCTCTCCACAACGGGGTCCAGGAGGCTGTGTTACAGCGGGTCGATAATGACAATTGCACCAGCACCTGTCGCATCGCTCGACAGTTAGGTATTTAGAAAACGGCTGTCTGCTATGTATTGAAGGGCAATGAATACAAGGCGTATCACAAAACCACAGTTCAGAATCTTAAAACAGGGGACTATCCCCTTCGAGTAAAATTCTGCGAACGATTTCGCGAAGAAACTCTTTAAAGTCCCGAGTTTTCCTCACTGGTAATGTTTACTGATGAAGCCAACTTCAATGAAAATGGCATTTTCAATTCCAAAAATATTATCCATTGGACTGTGAACACTCCGCATAGTGCGTACGAACGTGGCCGACAAGAAAAGTTTAAAGTATTTTAGGGGATCGTTTAATGGGTCCCTACATTTTACCAGAGAGACCAAACGGGTCCTAACTACCTCGTGTTTTTACGAGACGTCCTACCGGAGCTGCTTGAAGAGGTTTCTCTCGAGTTGCGAGCAACCATGTGGCTACAACGCGACGGGGCGCCGGCATAGTGCAACACTAGTACGGAACAACCTGAACCTTATGTACCCTGGACGGTAGGTCGGGTGTTTCTGTCCAATTCCCTGGCCTGCGAGGTCACCTGATCGCAATCCCTTGGATTTTTTCTTCTGGGGTGGTATGAAGGAATTAGTGTACAAAACACCTGTACAAGACGAAGAAGAGCTTGTTGCCCGCATTGCCACCACTGCATTGGAAATCCACGAAAATCCAGCCATTTTTGCCCGCGTACGTGAATCAATGGTTCAGCGTTGTAACGCCTGTATTGCGGCCAATAGCGTTACCTTTGAGCAATTGTGAATAATAAGGAGACAGTAATTTACATTTTCAGTTTGGGAATGTATTGTTGTATGTCAGGTCGTTTAAACGGAGTTGTTCAGATGCGGCCTAGTCTTGGTTTTGAAAGTGATATTGTGAATTTTCAGGTTAATCATTGATTTACAAACGTTACCGATGCTTACACTTCATTTTCTTGTTTCTGTACAATTAATTAAAAAGGATGTCACTACAGAAACGTTATACGAACAAAAACATTATCTTGATTTGTAACGCAACAGCTTCTTTTCTTTGCGCAACTAAAACGAGACCACAATGCAGGGCTTTATAAATAAAGGCAAAGGAAAACAATCATACCATAAATAAAATCACATTCCATCGCAATAACAAATGAAACTTCTGAAGGGACCAAGACTCGAACCCCGGAAGTCTGACTTCAAAACATGCACTGAGCCATGCAGATGAGACGAACCGTTGAGATTGTACCTGCGCCGTATTTGGAGCTGGTAAATGACGACTACGGCGCGATGCAGGTGTGACGTCATATTACATCTTCGTTACCGAATTTAAGGCGTTTCTCGTCCGAGTACCTCCCAAGTGTCCTGTATCATATTACTTGTCTGTTTTACACGTTAAGCGAGGACATCCTGTATATGTCAGCCTGGTCTCAATAGTGAGGATAACCTTCGTAGTGTCGTCATAACATCGCTCCGCGCTTGCAGTTCCGCCTGCCTGGTGAGCGCTGCGGTGGTATCCGCAACACTACGTACGCCAATAAAGTCAACTGACATATCAAACTGGAAATAACACAGTGACTAAATATGTTGTAGACTCAGCGTCTCCTATACGAAAACAAAAAATAAAATATTTTTGTATTAAAAATAAATTGCTATAATTTGAAACTAAATTTAAAAAGTTCAAGATTTTTATATGGTAGACGTTGTAGCCCACATCTTTATTTACTGATTTTTTTTTTTCAGTTTGGTATGTCAGTTGGTTAAAGTGGCGTACATAATACCGTAACATGCAAATTTAGACGGTTTTTGTTAATATGCAACTACTATGAGGGGTAATTTTTTTTATTAAGGCAGAATTTAGTTACATTTTATGACTTAAATAAGGAAAAAAATATCTTGTAGATACAAGAACAAAAATATGACGTTGAAAATTAATGCAAACCACGCCCTTAATGACGTAGAGAACGACTGATTTTTATTTAAATGAATTTTGTACCAACTCGTTTTATTGACTTACGTTCACATCTGCAGCTTTTCTTCATTGTTATTGGCGCCGTGTCTTTGTGTAGACGTGTCTTAATTTACTTTGCCAGTGAGCATAAAGTTACTGCGACACTACACGTCTGTGAAAAGAACGATCTCCAAACGTTACAAGGATCTAAGTGACCATGGAGCAAAACTGCAGATGTACACGTACACTGTAAAAAATAGTTAGTAAATTTGCCACACGTGCGTATTGGAGCGCTAAGAAAGTAGGTATGGCATAATTTTTTCCCAGACATCCGCGTAGCATTTCTAAACTTTTAATAAAACATCAAATGTATACTGAAGTTACCAGACTTGTATTGTGGCAAGTGTAAAAGTTTGCATGTTAACAAGGCGGAAGTATGGTAACTGTCCTATACTGTGTTTAGGTTAATTACTTCCTAAACATTTTAGCAAGTTTTTTTATAGTGTAAGGCGCTGAAAGCGTTCAGTGCAAAATTCTTTCCACCAAAATGCATAGACTCTATCAATCTCTCTACCATAAACTAGAGTTTATATCGCTGCTAGGCTGTATTTCAGAAGCCCCGATCACTTCGATGTTTTGCATTGCGGCGATGTTCGCTATATCCCAGCTCAATTTTCCTCTGCAAGAAACATTATTACTATTTAAATTCACGGACATTTCACTAGGCAGCGGATTTTTATCTGTGTACAATTATTCTTGTTCACAGATTGTTATCGAAATGATTGGATTCAAGGGGATGCCTACTTGAAGAGGAGGTATACGTTTTCGAGGAATTAAAAAAAAAAAAAAAAAAAAAAAAAGGAAATGAAACCGACGAAAAAACTTTAATAAGCTTTCAAATGACCAAAATCAAATTGACATTAATCCCTACCGTAAGCAGGGATGACTTTCGACACGTGGGGTGACATTAAAAATGTTATCTCATACGCCAGCCGACAGAAAATAAAGTTTATTGCGATAAATCTCAAATAATACATTTCCACGTGAAATTGGGGTCGCGGTGGTCGAATAGTCAGACCATTCGCCCCTCACCAAAGTGATCCGGGTTCGATTCCCGGCAGGTTTGGTCCCCGGATTTTCGCATGTGGGAATCGCGCCGGACGATGCCGTTGGTCGGTGGGTTTTATCGGGGATCTCCCGTTTCCCCCGCTCCTTTATTCCGGCGCTGCTCCATACTCACCTCATGTCACCCCTCACCAGCGCTGAAGACCTCTATGTTAAGCGCTGACCAAAATTTCTCACACACTCCATGTGAAATTTAATTAATATTTACTCACAGTTGACACAGATGGAATATAAAAATTGTGTTCACCCCCCTCCCCGTGTCTAAAATAATAGGATTGTTCATGGAAGTTGATGGTTAAAGCAGACTAATGTTAAAAGGAGAAGCGATGCTACGGGTGGGTCGCGGTCCCTGAGCTGACAACCCGCGATCCCTCTAATTACGCTGTGGGTCCGTGTTCGCGGCGTCGGCCGGCCCGCTGGACCACATGGCAGTGCGAGCAGACTGGATCTCGCTGCCGTGTGATTTATTGCAGGCGGGAGATACAATCACCTGTTCCACCGACCAAGACTCTCCCCCTCTCCCTCAGCCAACCATAGCTGAGACTCCCCACCCGCCAAACAATTCCACAGCCCTGGCGTACGTGTCGCGGGTCTGAAGGGGAGGTTACCTCGCTAACGAACTAGATCCTCTCTGCGCGTTAGCAGGCTCGCGTGTGTGTGTGGGTACGTGGCCTTCCATCTTCCCTCATACTCTGCACAAGTCCACATATTACACTCGCCTGGAAGACCTGCGCGCCAGTTACGAGCATCACCACTCAACCCAACTTGCCTACAGATTAAGTCTTCATGCGAAGACACGAGAGGAGTCTCAGCGGCCGAGTGGTCAGACCACTCGCCTCCCAACAATGTGAATCGATTTCGATCCCCGGCATAGCTGGTCTAGTACTTGGCATGTGAGAAACGTAGTGGACGTTTTTCTTGGGGGTACTTAGGTTTTCCCCGCTCTTGCATTCCTTCGCCGCGTCATCTGCACTGAGAAAAAAATTTTGTTGGTGCAAACAAAATTTGTTTGAATCAACCAAATAATTTGTTTGTATAGGGGCAAAGAAATATTTGTTTGCTCGTACCAAATTATTTTGTTCCCTCTATTTGTTTGAGGCAAATAGCTGAATTTTGTTAGCAGTACCAAATATTTAGCTGGTCATAAAAATATTTAGTTGGCCATATCAAATGCACATGCAATATTTTAAGAACTCAATAAATTAAATTTTATAAATTTTAAGAGCTAAAAGAAGTATGGCCGCAACGGGATTTGATTCATTATCCCCTCACTTAACACTTTCATTTCATGACCTAACCACCTTAGCTACGAATGCTTCCATGACAGTCAGACTGTTATTTATATAGGAATAGTTAGGTCGTGCACCGCAGCACAAAGAACGAGTCGTGCAGCTGCGGTGTTTTTTAAGTTTATAACATTTTCTTTTGTGATCAATCGAATTAACCACTTTGAAATTGTTATAGCTAAAATTGTTATAGCTAAAATTATGCTGATTAACAGTTTAGGTGTCCTACTTGTGGCACAAACTTATATTTTGAGTGTTGAGGTATACAGTGTTCGCCATCTTATTGCTTACGTACGCCAGCCTACCATCTTCCGCAAGTCAACCAAATGTATTTAGTTTCGTCAACAAAATCATTTAGTCCAACGAAAAAAATTGTTGGTTCAAAGCACTTCACTTCTATAATTAACAATATTATTTTGTTGACAAGTTGTAACGAGTTGTTTGTTTACACAATATATTTGTTCGACGTCCTGTAGTAACCAAATATACGTTTGGCACAAACAAAGTGTGTTTAAATGAATAATTTGGTCGTGTGAAATAATTAAATTGGTTTGGAGGACTCCAAGCTTGGTCTTACCAACAAAATATTGTTTAGTTGAAGCAAACATCACCCAAACAAATATATTTAGTGTATTGAAACAATTATTTTATATCAGTGTGTAGGGTCTCATTTCATCTCATCCCTCATTCATCTCTGGTCCTTGAGTTGGCAATGGGCTGACATCCCATCTAGTTGTCAGAACCATAGCTGAAACTGCGCAAGGAGAATCCGTGTAGCGACGCAAGGTTCCTTGGGCCAATATGAGATGTGACATGAGGTACAACATTTGGATCAGATGTAGCGAACGTAACTGTGGAGAAGGACAATTTTTTGTGTCTTCATCAGTGTAGCAAAATACAAAATTTTCCTTCATTAATAATTTATTTACACTATTCCAAACATCACGGCTTAAAATACTGATTTTCGTAAACAGCAAAACTATTGACATCCATTTTCTTCCGCGTAAATATCAACGACAGCAAATTTTTCTGTTAGTAGATTTGCACTTGTCAATATGGACCACAGCAAAATTGTTTGTACTGATTACAAATTGTTTTTGTATTCACTGCAAACATTTATTGTTGCAGTAAAAATGTTTGCTGTCCATAATGACAAAATATTTTGTGGTCACCAATAAGCTTTATTCGGTATGTCCCATCACAGAGGTGAGTATGCAAATGTCACCACTAACGGTGTACAAAACCGTAAATGAAATTTATAAACATTTTTAAATAAAATTTTGGGTAAATTTTGTAGTCAATATTAGCCACTTCTTACACTAAGCCCTTTTAAAAAATATTCCAAACTTCGTAAAAAATCAAAATTGAAATCCAAATTTTCTACTACGCATCTTGCTAAAATAATTAAACTTGGGTTACTTATGACACACATATGAATATATTACACGCAACTTTATTTAAGCAAGCAGGATACTAGAAAACAAATTCGTAAGAAGTCGATATTTGTATTGTAATATTAACCGCTCAATACTTAAGCTAAGGTAAAGGTATATTTTAATAAGCCTTGTGAAAAGAGTCACTTTTTTTAACAATATCAACTGCTTATAATGGCAAAAGCTTTCACAGAGATATCTGCATTTTATATTGTTATTTGTTTACCCATAATAAGGTGAAGTATTGGTCATTAGTAATTGTGACAGATACAATAAAAATTTTATTTTTATGATAAAACCTTTTACTGTAATTTTTGTCTGCTCTAACGTACAGTGCAGAACAATCTAAAAGTTACAGGTGGACACTAAGAATCTAAAATCAATGAAAAAAATCTGAAAATTTTGGAAATTACCGAACGACAAGAAATCACCAGCAGAATTGAGATTACTATCCTCAAAATGAGCGCAAAATAACCCAAAATGTTGTTTTAGGGACGGTACTTTTATTTATGATTGCAATTATTTCTTATAACAGCGTATATGTCAACCATCCAAAGTGACGGAACTACAAATCTAAACATACAAAAAAAAAAAAAAAAAGAAGTCTTGGATGATTGACTGTCATAATATGGTACATAGCTACAATCGGCTAAGTAGTTGTTGAAATATAACAAAAAAATGAATGTTTCATTTGTTCGTCTTCTATGCATTCCTATACCGATTGCAACGATACGCTGGTTACTTAGTGTGCGTGGTCCTGCAAAGTTTTATGCCAAAAATGTATAATTTGGAGGTTTGAGGGTGGGTTAAAACAGGTGACAGACGCAGAAAAGGGTAAACAAAAAAAATTAGCAATTTTTATTTTCTAAAGTATTTCAAAATTGGTCACTAATGATCACAGTAACTAAGATCATTTAATACCTCTGCCATTGTATGAAAACGCCAAGAAATAGTTCAATTAAAGAGAAATATTCCTCGCTGGGCAAGCATACAGCAAATGTGCTCTTTCATTTCTTTACGCAGAAATTATTAGAAATATTGGTAATTAGTAGGGATGACGGTACATCGCGAAAATTTATTGTGCCAACATACCTTTGAAAACACCGTGGTTTCTTGCGAGATGTACGATTGGCTGGTGTACGACTGACACAACGTAGCTGTTTGCAGACCAATAATAGGCATCCAATGTTACAATAGCGAGATTATTATTGGCGTAGTCAAATAGGGAAACCGTTCCACGTACAAGCGAGAGCCAGTAATCTTTTGGTAAGCTGAACGTACGTTGAAACCCAGCGAACACCCAAGTTTTCCCACGATGGACTATCGTATCTAGTCATTAGCCATTTTAAAGTGTGAAAAACCATCAGTTTTAAGCGTGGTCGCATCAGAAAACACAGCCGATCAGTTTCTACACTAAAAATATTATAAACAAATAAGTGATCTGTATAGGGACCCTGTTTTTTCGCGAAAAGAATTTTGCACCACTTTGTTTCAGTGCCTTACGTGCACGTCTGCAATTCTGCTTCATAGTTATTGGCAGCGTGTCTTTGTGAAGAGCCGTATCTCATTTGACTGAGCCAATTACAAAAACTTTCCTGCAACACCACAAATCTGTAATTTGCTGGTAGAATCTTAAGGCTCGTGACAGTTATATCCAATTACTGACCACGAAGCAGAACTGCAGATGTGCACGTAAGGCACGGAAACAAAGTGAGGCAAAATTCTTTTCGCGAAAAACAAGGGTCCCTAGTAATCTGTCTGTGTTCTGCCATATACAGTTCGGTAGTAGAGGAATAGATTCGAATCAACACGACGCAAATTGTGTTACCGCAGTGATACGTACAGATAATAACAGGAAAATCAATTTAGTTATGATTAATAGCCAGTTTAGAAATAAAGGCAATGTTTAAGTAAATATAGGCGACTATAGCTTTATTAGTTTCAAGTAATTGGGTTATGGCATTCTTGTTTCCAAAGTTATGTTATTGATAAATGCTGTCGTAGTGAAAAAAATTTAGTTTTCTATATCCTAAGCTGAAAATGAATGGAACAGTAATTTTAAGTAAAATTTTTATCAGTTGTAGTTGTGGTAATAAAAACAATAATTTTCTTTTGAAGCGAATCCAGAAGCATGATAACTGTGTGTTATCATTATACTTACATATCTTATAAAGCTGGCAAGTACATTTCTATTGAAAATAAAGACGCAACAAATAGCGCATAAATGTACATATGTAGTACAAACTTAGGTTGCGAACATTTTATAAGATATGTTAACGCTTTACATGTGGTGTTTTTCTTCTTTGAATAAGTCACTTCTTGTAACTATAAATCCAGCAGATCGTAACTATGTTAATGCGACTATTTTACTCAGCGCGAGAGACCTTTAATTAACGCCTTCACTCGAGTCCCGACATGAATTTCCTCAAAGTCAGTAAACTTTCTTGATAATGGCGTTGCTTCGTTTAACTGTTGTTGTCTCCGTGTTTTTAATTACTGTTATCTACCCTTTCCATAACCGATCTCTCAGCCAATTTTGACTGAGTCTCGAGAGCTATTGGTAATTTTCACCCTGCGCCGGGCGAAACGTATGTATGTGTGTATGTATACACTTTTTTTGTTCCTGGCTTTAACTACGGCGGGACGATATATCACATAAACCACGCTCCGAAGCAATTTCACACACCTTCTTTATCACGCCTTCTCTTCCACCGTTTCCTCTCTTTTTTTCCTTTAGGTTGGTCGGAGTTTCAGTCGCTGTAGTGCCGCCCGCCCTGTTGCAAGGTGTTCCTTGTGTCTCGAAGATCCTCTGTGTTGATACCACGCCCACGCACGCCTCTATGGTTGATACTATACTCGGTACCATATGGCGCGAGATACCTTCCTATACTCCGACACGCGCAACATGAGACCAGTAATGCAAGATCTGTTGACTTGACGCCATCGTGGAAACAAAAAACTCTCATCCAACACTAATGTACTTGCCCTGCTTAAGGTTCAACAATCATGTGTGCCTAAGTCATCAATTATATTACAAATATAACACATGTATGATGTAAGACAGATATTTATGGATGGTTAGAGATGATGATACATCGCGAAAATGTTTTGTGCCAACATATCCTTGAAAACACTGTAGTTTCTTGCACTTGTATGATTGAGTGATATACGTCTGACATAACGTAGCTCTGCAGACCAATAACATACATCAGACATTACAATAGTGGTATTCTTATTGGCTCAGTCAAATATGGTAACAGCTCCGAGTACCAGCGAACGTCAGTAACCTTTTCATAAGCTGAAAGTTTGTTGAAACCCAGCAGACAGTCAAGTTTTCCCGCGAAAAACCGTCATCTCTATGGACGGTGTATATTCATACTGAAAACTAGTGTGTATTGATCCCACATCGATCATCGCTACTAGCGGGCCAAATTGAGAACTGGGCCATATTCGGTACGGGTACCACGTTGATTTACTAAAACCAGTCGGCTGTGCAACTATAACTAGTCCAGTCAAATTAGACCAAAAGAAGGCGACTGAGAGAAAAAAAACCCTGAGTTTTGAAACATGGCGCAGGAAAGTCCCGGAGGGTGTAGTATGAGCGGGGAATTGGAGGATCCATTAAAAGGTTGTTACAAAACTTTTTTTAAGTATCTGTAATCACTAGTCCAAGCGAAAAAAAGCTTCTCGTACAACATTATAGAAGACAACATTTCCTACAAAAATGTCTAATTCATTTTTGTATAATTAATAATTTCGCAAATTCGAGACGGGCAAAAAAATCTTTAAAATAGTGGTTTATTGTCGAGTTACCATCACACAATACAGCCGATGGTTTGGCGATCAGTAATTATTATATAATAACACTGAGATATTAATGTTTACATGTACCCATACATAAACACAAATGTAATTTTTAAATCACACCTTCAAACATCTGCTTTAAATTGTTGGCGAGTAACACACATACTGGTGACATTATAAAGACTGTACCGCCCAGAAATAAGTTGACAAACACTTCTCTGTGAATAAAGTAAACTGTACGAAGCTCCTATGAATAATTGTGAAGACATTCGGGATAAACACTTAACACATCATGATCGAGCGTTAGTAACATTACTGGCATGCAGTAGTGCAAGTGGTGATCACACTAGCTCTCTACACTATGAAACACATTGACTCTGTAAATCATTGTTTCTAGAAGAAAAGCACTGGCACTACACGTTATACTGAACAAACACTCATTATCATGATGAGTGCAGTTGGGATGACGTCACTGATGACGGCAACAGCAGGCACAATGTAACAGGCTACAAAGCATTATGCCCAATGGTATCAGATGGAATCCGCTACATGTGTATTGTTAACCCTGAAGTTGGAGATGAAGATGAAGCTGGTACGAAGCTCACACAACAACATAGTTGCCGTACTATCCTCCTTCGGCAAAGTTATAGTTTAAAGTTAATCTTCTTCGGACAAAAAGAAATCTTAATCGAGAACCTCATCTTCTGGTGGAATTCCATTTGTAAAAGTTCCCTGACTGTCTCCACTAACTGAGTTGTACTTAATCCCAGCTTTTTGACATCAGCGTCGTCCATCACAACCAGTCGCACATGTACAAAAACTGGCCTTCAATATTGAGCCAGGTACTACAGAGTCCTTGGTTGATAGTGCCTCCAGTACTCCATCATTACCTCGTATTCAGCCTCAATTTTCAGATGACAGGTGATTGCTCAACCCCAGCTACGCTTGCAGAAAGACTCTGAAAGCATGTTGTTGGGCTGAGCCTTGCACGGGTGGCAGTGACGAAAAATCAGGCTTCACTTTGTTTGCAGGAAATAAAACTATCAATATGAATTTTGAACGGTTTGTTGCAAAAATATTTTATGAGAAAGTATGAGTTTGTGGACATGCGTACGCTTTGTTGCAATGATAACCAACCACACATATTTTTAGAGCGGTAATTTTCCTAGGAATAGAGCTTAGTCTGTAATATATTATAACTCAAAATGTCAAAGAAGAAACAACTGTAGTTTCTACATTGCAGGACTAAATGGTGAAAATAACATTGACATTGCTTTTGCTGGTAAGACCGCCTATATTGGACCACTTATACTTGTTTTGCCTTAAACAAAACAAAAACAAATAGTACAATAAACGAAACAATATATGTTGATCTCTAATGTATTACGAACCCATACATACTTGACACACATAATTTTAACATTAATAACCTTTTCAAAAATAATAAGTTTCCCACAATGGTGTTTGTTCCAATTAAAGAATTGTTTGTCCTAAATTGGACTACTATAGTCATAATTTGGACTGAACTATATTAACCACAATTCTTGCACATTAACAAACAAAATTGAACGTAGATTATTTACAGTAATGACAGAAATACTTTTTAGCTCGCGTCTTTACTTTAGCGCAATCCACATGAGCCCATTTTCTACAACGCATGCACTGAATCATTTCACAAACCTCAATTTTATCACAAAAACCACAAAACCACGATTCGTTTCTCTTTACCCCACTTGTTTCAAAGGTCATGTCTCTTGAATGTTTTGGAGTTGTACTTCTCTTTTTTGCGAGTAATTCATTCTTATACGGCGAGCTTGTCAGGACCGCCACACCTGACGGCTTCCTCTTTCGGATATTACCAGAACTGCATGCTGGGAGGGGTGATAAATCCCCAGCTTTCTTAAGCATAGCCCTAGGTGGTGGAGACATGTTTTCCTCTACAGCAACATCGGTTGAAGGATTTACATTCAGGCCTACCTCAAAGTCTGAAGTTGAAGATAAGCTTTGCTCAGCCTGGTTCTTTTCTACAATCTCACCTTCCGTTTGCTTTAACACATTCACGAAATCACTGTCGACGAAAACATTTGGATCAACTGGCCATATTCCAGTTTTGGAAAAACCGTTGGTTGCTATTGCGATGGATGCTGCCCTACCATAAGCTTCACCAAATATTTCACTTACTTGGAACTGGGTGATGGTTTTACCTGGATTCGTTCTCAACCATTTGTAACATGCTTGATTGTAGTAGACAGACAGCGGCTTGAAGAAACTGACGTCTAATGGTTGAAGACGGTGAGTTGTGTGTGCTGGCAGTGAAGGTAAAATTACTCCATTCTTCCTAGCGAATTCAGTAGCTGCAATATTTTTTGTGTGGGTAGTGTGACCATCCAGAATGAGAAGAACTTTTTTGTCTGGAGTAGGACCTGTTGTATCAGTGTTCAAGCCACTTAGGGAAAACCTCAGTTGTAGTCCATCCACTTTCAGTGCATGCAAACTGACACCCAACAGGATCACCACGAGTAAGTTCATCCTTAAATCGCAACCTTCTGAAAACTAGCATTGGCGGAACAAACATACCGGCAGCACTCATGCAACATACTCATGATGTGTTCGTACCCCTTTCACCACTCGTTATGGTACCAACCTGATGCTTTCCCCGTTTGGCCAAAACTGTCTGCGGCTTCTGAACAGTTGACAAAGCTTACACTTAAATTTCTAAATCCAGGGAGGGGGCATTTGCCCTCCCCCCTCTGAATGATGCCCCTGGTGTGCGTAATTAAGTATGTATGCCTAACATGCTAATTCCCATGAATGTATTTGAAATGGTCCGGAAATTACTGCTGCAAATATTATGTGACAAGGAAGGTTTCGAAATAAATAAAATTGCGCGTATATAAATTATATATATAAAAAAGATATATGTTTATTTTAATAAATGTAATTAATTAGTATGTATGTCCCTGTGGGTCTGTCCCGGTGAGAAATGCCAAGTAAAAACTGTACGGAACAAGAGTTTTGAGAATGAAAGTTGGTTAATTAATTTAAATATTTTGCTTAAAATGGACCACTGGTCCAATATAGGAACAGACTCCCAGTCCAATATAAGCAGATCAGCCATCTTCCGAACATTTGTGATGTATGTTGGCACACTTTTATTAAACCTGCTTAGTATTATACCAAAATACTCCACACTAATTATACTTTAAGCAGATGAGGAGAAAATTACCGTTCAGAATGTCTCTTACTTCACTTTTCCTTAGATAAACGCACTGAAAATAACATTAAGTTCGTCAAAAACAAATTAACACTGACCGTTACTACAAACACAATGCGAGGGCAGTTTCCTTTACGTTCCGCACTTCCACGCCACGAAAGCTTCATGCACAGTCCGACATATGGCAGATCACTGCACTTTCCTCCACGCAATGCCAGTGTTCCGGTTTAGGCAGTGGTCCAATTTATGCGGTCTTACCCTATCCATTAAGAGTAGACGATTTCTTGGCTTCCTATTATTCGCCAGACTCAATGGTAAGTTACTTCGTGTTTATCTCAGTTTATTTGATGTGGGTTGCTGTTCGTAAGCTCACGTGTGTGTTTTCATCGGCTTAGAACTTCGCGCCTAATGCTAGCAAGTCCCACCAATTTGTGTGCGCACAACTTCGATTTTCTGTTCGGTCATTTCATTTAGTTTTCCTGTGACTTCTCTAAATCGCTATATACGAATGCGGCAACGGTACTTTAAAACGGGTCCATGGCGACTGTCTTTCCTGTTTCCATCCCACAGTTTCACGGATTCCGATTGTAATAACTACGCCGTCGACGAGAAGTTGAAAGGTAGTGATCTCCACCAACTTCGACTTATCCGTTTTATCCTGTAACTTTAATTTTAGTAGATGTATCAGCACATATGGCACGGTAGGCCATAGGCATAAAATTGACAGATTTTCTGCAATTTTTGTCCCGTAAATATTCCCATTACTCTTTAAAAAATAAACACCTTACAAGAGGAAAATTATTACATATAACGCTAGTGATTACGTGATTACTATAATTACAACGATAACAGAGCAAACGCTGCATGGATTCCAAAAACTTAACACAACTCTGACACGTGTCATTTTAACGAGCTCAAAGTGAGACAATTTCTCTAGTCATAGATTTTGTAAATAAACAAAATATAAATCCAAGCTGACTTTGATGAAGCTAATTTCTTCTTTTATTGTTATGTATATCCTGTAACTGCTTATTGCCATATTAAGGTGGCCACCAATGGGTGAACGTATTTTGCGTGCTCGAGGCCTATAAGATCGGAAGTAGTATAAGGGACGACACAACACGGACATCACGCCTCACTCTAGACACAAGTCACTGAACTGGCTTGCAATCTTCTCGCTATCATTTTATGACGTAATATTTGAGATAAAATTGTGTTCTACCCGCATATACAATTTTTAACACTGTGAACCATGACTATCATACCTGAAAAAGACCGCAAACATACATACATACATACATGCAAAAATGCACATTTTCGCCATTTTAAGCAGCGAAAAATTATATTAGTAGTTACTGTAAATGGAAAACCTGAAAAGAGTATACACACGTGTAATGTTCTTTGAATGATGTTACTTCGGAGACGTTAGTAATGTGTATTTAGTATTGTTCGAATAAACTTGTGCCAGCTGAAGCTCTGCATACAGCTCGGCGGTTTAGGACAGGCGGTTACCTTAAGTGCATGGGTCCGAATTTTTAAAACATAAACGGGAACCGATACCGTAAAATCGCTCTGTAACTGTTTATAATTGGTATATAATATATACTGAGATTTCTGTTGAGACAAAACAAATCATGATGGCTGCTAATTATTTAATTAACAAAATTTATTTTTTAACTGAAAAATTAGTTTAAATCTTTTTACCAAGTGTCTCGAAAAATTACATTACATAGAACAACCATTTTGCAACAACGTTACGAAGCAATTTTATGTTATAAGCTCTCGTCTGGGTTCAAAAAAATTATCCTCTCGGAAGGTGAAAAATTCGGGCTCATGCTCTTAATAGTGTGAGGTGAGAATCAAACGCTATAAAATTTATTTAAATCTACATGTTTTTTAAGTCAGTTTGGAAAAACTACAAAACAACAACACTAGACATCGATATTTGACAACTTAGTGAGCAAACATTTACTTTATTACATAGTCACTGACTTTCTTATTTTTGGAGCACTGATGGCAGGTAGGAAAAATGTCTCTTTTTTCCTATCTGCCATCACTGCTCCAAAAATAAGACAGTCTATGACTATGTAGTAATGTAATAAGTTGTAAATAAGTATCATTTCCGGATTGTCGAACCTTTATTTTCGATAATATACGAATGCAAAAAGTTATGTCGAAAATTGTGAAAGTTCACTGCTTTGGCGATTCATCTTCCTTAAGAGGATGTTTGTTAGCACAGCGACTACTGTTCCTCCCACCTCCTCTTCTTGCAACAGCAAGATGACCCCCCCCCCCTTAGGCGCGGACATAGGATGAGAGTTGAGGATGCTGTGCATAAGACTGTGGTACCAGGGCGTTGCACTCCGCACAGAGGTTCAACATTCTCTCCTGTGTCTCGGACAATGTGGCGTTCCCATGCGAGCCTGCCGTGCCGTGGTAATTACCCGGCCCTAATTGGGCTGGCTGACCGGTTACTTCCCTCCCGTCCCCAAGACCCACTCGTGTGGTATGGTCGTGTAGATTACCTTGCCACTGGCTACAGGAACTAGTTACTTCTCTGCCTGCTCATTTTTTATTCACCTGATTGCTAATATCCGTTATGGCTGGTTACCTGCAGCCACCAGGATGAAGGAAACTACCAAGTATGACTCACGAAGTCTCGGACCATCACTTTCCATGTTCATCCTTTCTCTCTGGAGACTCGCCCCTTCGTCAATCTCGACCTCGCATAACTCATTTCATTGCTAGAGCAGTACATCTGAAAGACGAGGACGGCGCTAGTGTGTTATATATATATATATATATATATATATATATATATATATATATATATATGTATGTATGGATGTATGAGATGCATAAACTCCGACACGGTTGACCGATCACCAAGAAAGATGGCAGACATATGCGTCCATTTTACTCTAACTCGCCATTATCATTATAAGTATAATATTCTTGTAACTACTTAGGTATACATCTGGCTGTTGTTTAAAATTTTATACGATCGCTTCCATTGATGTTTGTTGAGCAATTTTGCCATTCATAATTTTTAATATTCATGTACCTACTCTAGTGTGGCAAATTTACAAAAATATTTACAGATTATAGGACTAATAAAAAAACTTAATAAATCAAATTGAAAAATGTCTTTGCCGTTCGTGAAGCCTCAGATACTTAAGAGTTCATTATTTTAAATACTTCGTTTGCAGGTAGAGAGGCCCCTCAAGTCTGCATCCGGACTGCGATACCATAACCCTCTGGTACCCTCCTCCTTTTCAACATTTGCATTTTGTTTTCTTTAAGACTTTCCTGTGTCGCTTTAACCCAGTGATTGGTGACATGAAATCTTACAGCAGTGTGATGAAAACTGTACACTCTTCTTAAGTTACTCGCCATCTTAAATATCTCTCGCCAAACATTTGATGCAATTTTCGTCACCGTAACCAACCATGTAAGCGCAACAATGGATCCATTCTGTTGGTACAATACATTTATAAGTCCTTCATTCCTGAGCAGGAGGCTTTCTTCTTTGATGAGTTTAGAGTACGGTTTCTTGTTTCATGGTTTACCTATTTTTATGTTCGGACTTTTTTAATTTTTTGTAAACCAATTCTTTATAAAATTTGGTACACAACTGTTAAATTCTAACTTGATCCCATGAAACGTGCAATGGTGTTTTAGATAGACGACTCCGAAATTCGGCAGGGTTTCGGCGAGTCAACTCTCACTGGGACCGAAGAAACTCTGCGATGTTCTGTGTGTGTGGAAGATTTAGTTATGCTCCTTAGAGAGTATTCTTATGTTGGAACGGGAGTAATTCGCAGAAATTGAATGGTCACGCTTAGACTAGTCAGATGGCTCTGTCTGGGAGGGGAAGCAAGTTCTGTCAGGTTCACAAAATCGGTATCCCTTTCTGTTACACTGGAAGCAAAAAAATCAGCTAAAGTGAACAGGTTAACCCCTAAAAGGAAACATTTTATGAATTGAAGCCGTTACTACGGTTCGTGTACCTGTGGAAGGAATTAGTCTTTCGGTAGTTTTTCTAGAGTTCGATGTGACACAATTTTGAAAAATAACTTTTTGTAAGAATGTTTGTTACTATACAAATTTTTTAAACAAATATTATTATCTTTACCAGACATGTTGTGTAAACTTATAGACTCTTTTGTAACATGTAAATATGAGCCATTATAATACTAAAAATTAAGAAACATTAAAAATCGTTAATTTTGCCTACGCTAATATTGCAATCGCATATTATAATATTGCTTGAATAACCGACTGCTCAATTGAAAGTTTGCATTAAAAAAGAACTTAGTTTATTCAGTAGTTCGTTTAAAGTCGAACACACAAAAAAAATTATTAGTATAAGAACCACTCATTCGGTTAAAAACGAGATAGAAATAAACTACGGCTGAAATAACTTTTTGAACTGATACGTCATAAAAAAATTAATTTTTGTAAAAAATATTAAGATAATTGATTATATTATATGTTCTGTAGAAGTAGCAGAAGTTTTCTGTTATAAGAACAACGCAAATAGTACCGATATCCACACCTGGTTACTTCCCTATTTAACAGAATATGTTTTCATACAAAAATATGCAATATTAATATTTTTTCAAGATAAGTACGAAGGGTCTGTTCATTTTTCACTCGTTTAACTTAACCACCGCTTCACTGAAAGGCAATTTCCAATCAGTAAATATTTACTGAGTATTAGTGATTTTTCACTGGTTTGATGATGCAAATGCTCCATTAATATTCAGAGAAGAACAAATGGTAATCAGAGAATATTGGCTAAGTATCACTGTTATTTCACTGATTTAATATTGCCACTCCTCTATCAGTATAAGGTACAGAACAACTGGTAATCCAGGGGTGCCTACATAAGGAGGGAGGGGGGTTATGACGCACGTTGCGTCTTGGAATTTGGGTTGGGGGGGGGGGAATAAAACTGGAAATATTATTTTAAAAATCGTAAGTTCAAAGGGATTCTTCTTTGTGGGGAAAAGAGCAATGACTGATAGGGATAGGAGAAAAAAGAAATCAAGTTGTTGGAAGTATTTGCTATTCCTCTTTTGCTCCGGGCCGAGATTGGCTGTTGCATACCGTTGATGAAGGGAGGGTGTTGTGTAAAGTTGCGGGAGGGAGGGGGGTGGTGTTGGTTTTCGGGAGAAAGGAGAGGCATTAAGTAGCCACGTGACGTGCATCTGTCTATCAGTACCAAGGAGGATATATACATCCTCCTTGATCAGTACCTACAATGGCGAGCAAGCTCTCTCTCTTTCTTTCTCTCTGCAAATAATGTGGCCGAGTTATTGGCAATCTCTTGTTTTACAAGAAATAGTAAGCACTGTCCCAAGTCCGCATGCATGTCTAGGGAGATTTCCTCCAGGCAAGGACAGTTCATTGTGAGCTTAAATCTCGATTGTTTTGAGTTGTCAGTATCTTGTGGGGATGCATATTTTTGCGATAGTGTTGTAATATTTCAAGGAGAGTTAGCAGTGCCGGTTTTTTGCGATATAAATCATGCCAAAACAATAAAAAAACTTGTTAAATACTGGTGTTTATAATTATTGTGCAATGGAGTAGTAAGACAGGGCAAGTGGTGGGAACATTGCAGAAAAAAGCCTACAAAACTAAAAATAAATGGGTTTTCAAATACAAAATAATTTAGTTTAATAACTGCGGGGGTGATAGCTGGAAGCCATACGTTGAGAAGACAATATTCCAAGAAAGAAAAACATCGGAAAGAAAATATAAGCGGAGAGTTAATTAACAAGATAATTAATCAGTATTCGGCTGTATAAAGGACGATAACATTTTTCTCACGTTATTTTCTGATAGCTGGGTTGGTGTAGTGGGTACAATGAAGACAATCCGAGTTTGATCCTGAGGATTTTAACATCTGGGAATCGTGAGGGACGATTACTGCTTGTTCCTAAGTTTACATATATTTGACAGAGGTTTTTACACAGGAGCCCCACATAATAATATGAAATCACCCGACCGAAATTCGTTGATGTTTTATATTGTCGGTTTCGTCACGAAACTATGCAGTCATAGCTGAAATCTTTATATAAAAAGTGGATTACGAAAATACTGCATACCATAATTTGCCTCATTTATAGATTGCATTACAGGGATTACGGCTCACATTGATTCCACGTCGCTTAAAGTTCAGGAGATGTTTATTATTAAAATTTTGAGTGCTATTATTTTGAACAACTAGAATCATAAATATTTTATATGAATTGGCTAATAAATTTGTTTTGAAACTTTTGTTTTGTGTTATTTTCTTTAAGATATAATTCACACGCATCAATTTATATAAATCAATCAGTAAAGTGAGCTTGTTAAATAATTAATTCATTATTATTCATAAGTTGATTAAATTCTACAGTAATTTTTTACTCGCCCTTATTTTCCGTCCAACTTTTGAAGGCATAGTAAAGATATCATGTAGCATGCAGCTGTTCTTTCCTAAAGCCGTAAATTGATCGTTCGGAATGGAAAAAAAAAAACAGAATATTAAAAATGATATATTGTACACGCATATACCATTTAAAACATTCTGCGCCAAGATTTGGGCCTACTTACCTGACAAAAATACCGCAAAAGCACGAATTTTCGTTATTTTCGGCAGATAGAAAACTTGCTTTAGTAGTGACGTTATAAAATGTTAGGGTCACAAACTGGAAGTCTCATACGGGCGGAAATGTCATTACTTCGCTGGAGATGGAACCCGAACTCCTGGATTGGAAATCCTTGCTGGTATTTTATTCGACTAGGTTGGTAGTTGTTGAGTTAGGAAAATGTTTGGTAATATTTAATCTGTTAAGGTGTAAGAGGTACGAAAAATAGTTTTGCGTGGGCATGAATAGTAACCGAACAATATGGCGTCGTGTGAGTAAACGCGTGTGTTTGAGCTCCGGGAATATTCATCTTTTTCACTGGCTTACATACATATTTTAAGTCATCGCTGTTACTCATAACATTGCCAGGTCATATTTTGATAATTATTTCTATTTTATTTTATTTGTCTGAGTGTGCGAGATTTGTTATCGTTAAAAATGCAAGCCAAAGATG
>PNEQ01135448.1:0-18223 GCA_003012365.1 Medauroidea extradentata
ACAATTTCTTATTTTTAACATAAAGCTTGGTGTAGTAATGGTATTTCGATGAGAACTATTGCAATGTGATCGTGATACAATGACGAGGAGAATGAATGGTCGCAAGACATAGTTATTATTGCACATTAATTTATGATGGTTGACACTGATGGCTATTTAATATACTAAATCGGGGTGGCGACCATATGGGCCTGTCACAGATTGAGTGATATACTTCTGACACAACGTAGCTGTCTGCAGACCAATAATAGGCAGCAAATATTGTGATATCGGGATTATTACTGGCTCAGTCAAATAGGACAACAGCTCCAAGTAGACGCTAGAGCCAGTGTGTTGATATCCAGCAAACAGTCAAATTTTCCCGCGATAATCCATCATCTCTAATTATGATACGACACAAATAACGCGTTCTGTAGCGGGCTCACAAATGCCTCGTTAATGCAGTTGCAGCTACCAGTTTTGCTGTCAAGAGATGTAACTTTAAGCAGGTGACCACCGTACGCTGCTGTTATGTTTTTATATTTTCCTTGCACCAGTGCACTCAAGTTTTGGACGAATGGTGGTGGAAATTTTTTATGCAAAGTCGATTGCATGTTTCTTTAGTAGTTTTACACTAATCGCGTGAGTATTTTTTCAGATATAACAGATTGGAAAAGCCTTTTTTTAGCCTTTATGAGAGGCTACGAAATAATTCTTCTAATTGACATGATGCTTTGAAACTACCTTTCCTTTATCATTTGAAGTGTATTTTCTTTTGGTACGTTAGCAAAATGGGCCCATGTGAAATTGTTTCGTGAAAAAACAACGTATGAACACACTGCAAGGCACTCTAAGCGTGCGGTGACTGACACAACACGCAGATGACTCCTTATCCTAGCAGCCTAGCCTCTGGGCTCCAGTCACTGAATCTGTGTGCAGTTTTCCCGCCGACAACTCGCCTCCCTGAGACAATTACTAGTGAGCCTATTATATTATGAGGGGGCGCGGTGGCCGAGGGGTCAGACCCCCAAAGGCGATCCGGGCTCGATTCCCGGCGGGGTCGGCCCCCAGATTTTCGCATGTGGGAATCGTCCCGGACGATGCCGCTGGTCGGCGGGTTTTCTCAGGGACCTCCCGTTTCCCCCGCCCATTCATTCCGGCGTTGCTCCATACTCACATCATGTCACCTCTCACCAGCGCTAAAGACCTCGCTGTTAAGCGCTGACCAGAAATCTCTCACTCACGCGATCTTTTATGTTTAGGGACGAGAACATTTCGCGAAGACAATGACCTGCATGTTATAATTCACTGTTATATGCATAATCAAGTCCCATCTATTCGTTCATTGCCTACTATCCAAGTAAGTAGCAGCTAGTGGACGAATGGTCGGGGCATAGGATAGTTGATTCTAACATGCAGGTCATTGAATTCGCGAAATGTTCGTGTCCCTATTTAAGACGTTATATTAAAGATGGTGTTGTGAACTCTCCTATACCTTACTATAAAAATCCTGCGTCAAGAATCACACGAAAAACCGCATTTTTCGACTGCGTAAAAATAAACTTTAGAGATACCTGGAGGACCCGAAATGAGTTTACAAGAGTTAAACGTCCTAAAAATTTTATTCCTAAGCAGACATAACTTACGCACTCTAAGTAGTTTTAGAATGATTTTAAAACGGATGAAGCTCTACAGAACGCTCGGCGGTCTGGAGCAGCCATATTCATTCGGAGACGTGGCGCATCGAATGACAGTTTTGACAGCTTGGTTTCTTAAATACCACCAGGCCCAACATCGTTATCAGATTTTTCATTAAAAAAAACCGGGTGCCTGGTTGGCGCACGCTCCTCCCACGCATGTCATCCGGCGGAGTCACGGTCTACGACTACTCGTATTAGGGAAACTTGGCGGACGTTGTCCTTATCTTTACGGGTTCCTCGGGGTACTTCCGTTTCCCCTGTCATTCGCATTCCTTTCATTTTTCCATCATAGAGCTTCGTTGCGTGTTATGTTTTATAGTCCTGTGCATACAACTACTGCTTTTTGGTGGAAAGATTCGTGCACCAATTTGTTTCATTGCCTTACGTGCACATCTGCCGCTCGGCCTCGTGGTTATTGGTATCAACATTCTCTGTGTAGAGGCGTTAGTCATTTGACTGAGCCAATCAGAATATGGTAAATGCGACAACACGCGTCTCTAATTTGCGGTTACATCTCCAAGATGCTGGAGGGTCAGACCATTCGCCTCCCACCAAGGCGATTCGGGCTCGATTCCCGGCGGGGTCGGTCCCCGGATTTTCGCATGTGGGAATCGTGCCGGACGATGACGTTGGTCAGCGGGTTTTCTCGGAGATCTCCAGTTTCTCCCGCCCTTTCATTCCGGCGCTGCTCCATACTCACCTCATCTCACCCCTCACCAGCGCTACAGAACTCGATGTTAAGCGCGGACCAAAAAAAATCTTTCTCCAAGACGCTGGGAGTTAAGAGTGCTATACACCGGATGTAATTTTCCGCGTTTGATGCGCGCACACAGTGAAGCGGCAAGGTTCATCGTTCCACACTAGACGGCAACAGCATCGCTTATATTCGCGGCGCGCCAAACTGGCGTGCAGTGATTTCGCGCTACTCTGGTTCCTATTGGACTAAAAGCGGTGACCCTACCATTTCATTTGTGTAAAGTTTGTAGTAAAGTCCAACGCATGCTTCGAACGTTGTGTTTTACGAATCAGGGTGGCATTTTCCAGTTACAGTTGTCCAAAAAACATAAAATAAGCATGTCGCATTTTTAAAATGAAGAAGCCTAGTTTTAAACGTGTGTTCTTTTCGTAGATATGCATATTGTTAATAAGTTTATCTGTTTCGCGTACAAAATAATTTTAGACGTGGCATGCTACTGAGGATTCAGGGTTTCACTAGAACACCGTTCGTGCGTCAGATGCATAAGCATCTTAAAATCATTCAGTCGCTGTCCATGCAGCAGGACTGCAGATGTGCACATAAGATATTGACACGTGTTGCGGCAAAATTCTGTCCATTAACAAAAATCACGGGCTCTACGTACCTGGCGCATGTACAGCGCTGTACCACAGAATATTGAGGAATACAGAAGTGAAATAGCCCGGTAGGACAGCGAACTCAGTCACACACGCCAGCAAAATGGCTTCCCTGGCCAGCAACATGATGGTGGCGTCTACCGCCAATCAGCGTAAGGTGGCTGCCTTGCTAGCCGACAGCCAGGCAAATAGTAAACCTGTACCAACATGCAGGAGCCAAACAGACACGGGGCTGGAATCAACAACCTCGGGCAGCCAATAAGCGGCAAAGTACGCCCGTATCAAACGAGCCGCCACGTCATTTCTCGTCTGTATTACTATTTTGTCTGTGACTGTAGCATGCTACGTTTCTTCCTTTGTACGCGAAACCGTTTAACTTATTCCCACATGTTCAGTTACTATAAGGACACACACTCGAAACTATGCTACATATATTTAAGAATCCTGCACGCTTATTAAAACATAATTTTCGGGCCCCTTAATTTTTTAAAGAATGTTATAATTTAAAACAAATTCGTAAAACACAACACTGGAATAATGTGTTGAACTTTACTATAAACTTTCTAAAGATAAAATTGTTGGACGTCGTTAGAGTAAACTCGGAAATTAACATCGAGTCCATGGCGTCTTCAGGGCTGTCGGTCCGAAGTTTCCTTTCAGGTTGTTATATTCTGCCCGTAGACATACGCTTCGTGTTATTTATATTTATTACACGTATAACAAATATTTTTGCTCTATTGCTGCACAGTAAAAACCTTTCTTTTACATTAGATTGCGGTAAAGAAATTTTGCCTTTCAGGAATACAAATGTTGGCAATCGAATGTTCGGTGTTACTACACATTTCTTTAAAAGTAATAAATGTTTCTTTGTATTAAATATTATTTTTTCAACATAAAATGTGTGTTGAAAATGCAACTAGGTCTAACTATGGTAATGGAAACACAGTTTTTTTCTACCCGTTACTGTAACCTTTAGACAAATTTGTTCTTGCGGCTAAGTTACGTTTCAGTGGTTCATATAAAACAATATTTTTTTTGCAGCAATAAACAGTTTCTTGTATCAATAAAGGGGTTTTCGCGTATGTAAATTTGGTTAACTCTTACATTCTAATGCCGCGTGTAAATAATATATTAAATAATATTTGAAATATTGGATGTATTTAAGAGTAATTTTTTCTGAATGGTAATTTCTACCAACCTTGGATAAAATAACGTCACAAATAATTTACCTAGAGAAGGGAACAGCGACGAGTGAATTTAGATCTTGTTCTTAGCAGGCTAGTTGATTCTCATATAAAAAATAAAATTTCTTAAAAATACAAAATTTATTATCTTTAAGCTGCCGTTCTCATTAAACAAAAAAAAAAAAATTCCGCTAATACAAATGTTACGGTTTTATTAAGTGTAAAAATGCAAAATTGGTAAGCCTTGCACTCAAAACCACCGGCGGTGGTCCAGCTTGCGGCCCAGTTCCCGATAGTTAAAAAAAAATGATTTGTTATGTGCCACACCCTATTAAATTGAGCGTAACCGTTGAGATACATTTGATTACTACGCATTACCACGCTGTGCTTATTCCAAGGCGATCCAGGTTTTAGCGCGCTATGTATTTGTGTTGTCTGACTGGTCGTATCCGCAATCTTATACAATACTAGCTACTTGGTACGTTCTAACACTGCAGCTACTTGATTTATGTGATCATAGGATTATGTATTACTACAACCACGAGTTTGTGACGAAAATATTTGTGTACCGTTTGGTCATAGACTATATTGTAATACAGATGTGAAATGACGTGGCGGCTCATTTGATACGGGCGTTCTTCGCCGCTTATTGGCTGCCCGACCCCGTGTCTGTTTGGCTCCTGCATGTTACAACAAGTTTCCTATTGGCGTGGTTGCCGTCTAGCGAGGAAACCGCCTTACGCTGATTTGCGGTAGGCATTTCCACCATGTTGCTGGCCAGCGAAGACATTTTGCTGGCGTCTGAGATGGAGTTTACCATCCTACCGGCTATTTCACTTATGTATTCCTAATTACTCTGATGGAGCCGCGGTGGCCGAATGGTCAGACCATTTACCTCCCACCAAGGCGACCCGGGTTCGATTTTCGGAGGGGTCGGTCCCCGGATTTTTGCATGTGGGAATCGTGCCGGACGATGTCATTGGTCGGCGGGTTTTCCCATTAATTCCGGCGCTGCTCCATACTCACATCATGTCACCCCTCACCAGCGCTAGATACCTCGATGTTAAGGCCTTGTTACGGATTTCGAAAATATTTTTTTTATTGCTACCTAATACTCATATAAAAATTTCGCTGCACAGTTTTGACACTTATATGTTATAATTTGTAGCTGAATTTTTTTGTAGAATTATACAGAACGGTTTTTTAGATTTCATTACCCAAAGTACCACGTTTTTCGTCGTGAAAATAAGCAAAATTGAAAGAAATAATTTTTTTGCTGGTGCATGGTACATTATTTTAAAAAACGTGTCCACAGTATTGTGTGTGATTGCACATTGACTCAAATTTTTTCAAAACTTTTGGTTAAAAAATATTTTATTTATTGGCACCAGTCTGAAAAAAAAAAAAAAAAAACTCGGGAACAAGCCCTTAAACGCTGACCAAAATCTCTCACTCACTTCTAAATATTCTGTAGTTTAGTTTCAATACCGTATGTTTAGGGACTGAAGGTTTTCGCGATTAGTATTTTGCATCGCTTTGTTTCAGTGCCATACGTTCACACGCGCACATCTATTGTATTGTTATTGGCTGGGTATAGTTGTGAAGAATAGTTTTTCATTTGACTGTGCCAATCATAACAAGGTTACTTGCGATACTACACGTCTCTGATTTGCAGATATAACACCAAGACGCTGGGAGTTAAAACATCCATTCATTGACCAAGAAGCAGAGCTGCAGGTGTGTACATAAGGCACTGAAACAAACTGGGGCAAAAATATGTTCGCGAAAACTTCTTGTAGGCATCTACTTAATTTGCGTGGCTGTACTTCAGGGCCAGTGATTCTGTGTTTTAACTATCACTTGTTCTGTGGTTCTACAGACAAATCACAGACGCATGGTTTCACAATAACCTTACTCTATGTGACGCAGTCATAAGAAAGACGTGTCTGCCGCTGTACACGTGAGACATTGAAACAAAATGGCGCAATAGTCTTTCTAAAAAACACTTAAGAGGGCGTGGTACATAATTCAACGCTAAAACCATTCATGTATAACTGTAGGTTTCTTGAAGCCAATTTGCGAAAGTTAAACACTAGCAATTCTAGACAATAGTTTTAACCAACGTTTTAAACAAAATTGTTTCCAGTGTTACGAACTTTTGAGGCACAGTCTCTGACGCCGGAACCTTGTGCATTTAACTGCGGAGTAAGAGATCACAAGTATCGAATTAGTAATTCTGGATAAATATTTACTCATAAAGTTGGCAAATAACATTATATAGGATTGTTAGGGCCCGGTAGTTTTCGCGAAAACATTTTTGCACCACTTTGTTTCAGTGCCTTACGTGCACACCTGCAGCTCTGCTATGTGGTCAGTGATTGGATGCCATAACACCCAGCGTCTGGTGGTTGAACCCGCAAATCACTTATGTGATGTGTGGCAGCTGATCGTGTACTGATTGACACAGTCAAATGAATAATGACTCTGCACAAAAACACTCTGCAAATAATCATGAAGTTGAGCTGCAGGTGTACACGTAAGACACTGAAACAAAGTGGGGCAAAAATCTTTTCGCGAAAACTACTGGGCTCTAAGGATTGTCATTGAGTATTTTATCCATGTTGGCTTCGAAAAAAACGTAGAAATCAATTGATGTTTCTAGCGTTTATTTATCTATACCCACTCTTAACAGAGTAAACGAAATTTAAAATTACAATTTTTGAATTCGGTGGATAAAAAATTCTTTAAATATCGAATATGTTGTTATAAACCTAAAACTTATACTTAGGCCTCGCAGAATTTTACTGTTAAAAAGACTTTTGTTAATTGTACTGGTAGTTTTTAACCCATACATAGTATTTTTGTCGTTTGGAAAATTCATCCATTCAGTCTTCAGTACATATACTCATTTGGGAAAATAAGTGATTTACCCGTACATTAATAATTTGTAGTGTAAGAAAAAAAATGACGTTGCTACAAGTTTGGAAATATTTTTATTGTTAATGTATAATTTTTTTGCCCTGTGAAACAACAGGAATGGAAATGAATGTTAGTATACATACATTGTTAGTTGCATGTCATTTGTTCTTGTCACAAGCGATGACGTCACTCGGGGTCGCGATCGAGATACGCAACGTTATTTATCTGCCTCCTCGGTGACGTTCACGTGATCGGAGCCGATTATTGCCTCTGATTGATACTTGGGACACATGATTGACATTAATTGAGGGCTTCACTCTTCCTGACCTCGACCAAGACCTGCCGAATGTTCCTTGCTCAAATCACAGACGTCACTGACCTGCGATTGCCCCACATCTCTTACTGGGTATACTGACCAAGCGATTGGTCTTTATTAGTCACGGGATAGTTTCCCTTTTGATTGTTACTGGTGTCTGTTCTTGGACGAAAGTGATGAAATTCTTCTCCAAAAATCTGTTCGCTTCCTTATGCTTCTATAGACTAGTGTTGCGAAATAAAGTCAGCACTTTTGAAAGCTTACTTACTTTTGGCCTTCAGATAATTTATAGTTTCCTGAAATTTTTTAAAGTGTAAATAAATCCATCTTAGTAACAGTCAAGATGCGTAGATTGCTCCGAATACAAAAGTTAAGGGGCCTCGCTACCTGCGCTTCGAACGCGTTACAGCGAGTGACGATTAATTTTTTTTGACGAAACTATTTAACGCGCATTATATTTGTCTATCTACAAAAAGAACACACACTTTAAGCTATGTCGCTACAGATTTTTTAAACATTCAATACGTTTATTAGAAACATCATTTTCTGACCCCTCAAAATGACCAAAATTAGCTTTTCCAGACTGCCGTATCTGAAAAAATAACTACCTGATTAAAAAAAACAACCATTAGACTTTGAACTCTGCTGCTCATAAATATAACAATAAGGTCACCGCTTAACGTTCCATAGGAATAACAATAGTAGTAAAGCACTGCACGCCAGCTGAGTGGCTTGCGCGGAGAGGCGATAATACATTACATCCGTCGGTCAACGGCAACCTTACCTCTTCTACCTCATTCACACAAACTCAGTCTATCTAGGGAGGACTCTTAAGTTCTGAGGTCGCAATAAATAATACTTTTCAACTATTATTCTAGGCAAGATAATTTTTCAAAAGTGTTCACTTTATCGTGAATTACCTTTAACTGTGATAAACGCGTATATTTAAATTTTGAAATATATTCTTATACTATAAAATGTAGCTAGGTTTAGTGCTTAGGTGAAAACAAGTGGAGATAAAACTGCAGGTGTAGTTGAACGTTTCAGTTATATTAAATCTAGAACACTTTGCATTAGCTGGGGGGCTGCGTGCGTTAAAAAACCAATCAAAATCGTAAAGTTGAAGGGGAAATTGATCAGTTCTATGATGTTAAGAGGTATGGTAAGGTACAATGTCGAGCGGACAGCTGGAATACTCATTCATCAATAAAATCTGAACTACTCATCAAAATTAGATGATATTTTGTTGCCGAGTAGATATTTAATCAGTGGACGTTTGTTTATATAGCACTGTGCGATAGTATTTTTACTTTCGAGTAAAAAATTAAAAACTGTTTAGGTAAAAAAGGGCTTGAAAACACAAAATCTGCAAAAAATTAAAACTGTCATTTTTATAATTTTTAATATGATAATATACAGGCCTCTATAACAACCGAATTTGAAAAATACTCGCGTTTTTTTATTTGAAAATGATTCTACTGCATCTTCATGAATACTTCCCAAAGTAGTTACAATGTGCGAGCGATTTTCGGATAGTAGAATCATTATAAAATTGTGAAGAACACCCCCTTCTGGTAAGATACCGTGTAAAACTCATCTGAGTTCGCTGGTTTTTTTTTTCAATGCCGTCTTCTATTTGGAGTCAGCGTATATTGCTCCGTTTATTCGCTTGCTTGGACTGTATTGGCTAAGCTCCTAACCGCTATCATATAACGGATATCCGCAATAATAATTTCCGTATGTTTGCTTCAAGACGTGTTCTAAACCACTTTTTCATGGTTTAATAATTTAGGGTTGATAGATTCGAAGGTTGCATAACACTAACACTTTGGGTGCGGCAAAGTGGAAACTAGAAACTTGCTGGTATATTATGTTTTGTTTTTTACGTAATTCCAGTTTAATAAATACTAATTTTTTATTCTAGACTCTTTTTTAGCTGTATCGCACGTCTCTCTGAAATACTTAATACATTTAAATCCAAATATTTGGATTTGAGGTCCTTTCTTAAAAAAAAAAAAAAAAAAAAAGGAAATTTGTTTGGTAATATATAAATTCAGTTACAGAATAACAAGATAATACCGACACAAGAATATGTGTATGTGCCGGTCCACATATGCTTATTTCAACACTTAATACCCAAATATTCTTGTCCCTGATAGTGTACTGATCACGTGAACGATTTAGGAACCTATAACTGGTGGTTTCAGTCATGGCTTAAAAACTATATTTACTGTCAGCAAAAGCAAAATGTCTTTGTTATGTAGTAAACCGATGGCATTAAATATTACTAATGTAGTGAAAATATTTCTAAGCTTGACAGTACAAAATACCATAGGAAATAATTTGTAGCTTATTTGTACGGACGTGAAAATTTTGCGTTTTCTTTTGGGGACAAGTTAGAATTCAAAAAGTTGTACGCTCGTGTCGCTTTGGCAATCGGACCGTGACTTATTGAGTAACAAATGAATGTATTTCCAATGATATGGTACTAGTGTATTAGCAAGTAGCCAATGTGTAGATGTTGTTTGCTTCAGTAAATACATGTTCTTGAAGACTAGCCTACAGGTCAGTGGAACACGCGAATATTTTCTGTATCTACGTCTTTGTGATGTGAATTGGTCAGACAGCCAAGGAAGTGGCAGTGTTCGTAACTTCTGCCACCTTATAATTGAAGACACGGATATTTCGCGCGGGTTCAACGACCAGCATGCTGGACTGCACAAGTCTGTGTACACTATGTCTCCATCTACTTGTTTATTGGCTGCTGCTCCTGTAACTGGTGAGATGCACATCTGGGAAGATGGCGTGGGAGTCAGTGAGTGTTTTCACGCAGGTTT
The DNA here is from genome assembly GCA_003012365.1 of Medauroidea extradentata. NCBI lineage: Eukaryota > Metazoa > Arthropoda > Insecta > Phasmatodea > Phasmatidae > Medauroidea > Medauroidea extradentata. The sequence goes on from PNEQ01135448.1 coordinate 10,289, forward strand.
GCTGTTGGTTCTCAGTCAACAAGTCCGAGTTTCTATACCAGTCATTCAATCACAAAATTAAAATACGTGTACAAGAATTTGAAGTCTAGCTTATTCTCGAATGAATTCGTGGCATATCCGTGTCTCTACATATAATAGATAAATTATTGTTGGATGTACGAGTATTACGCGTATTGATTCTAGATCAGGTTGGGCGCCCAGATCCTATATATAACTGTAACTCTGTGAATAGACGACAATTGTTTTGACACACCTTTGGAATTGCAAGCCAGTAGTAGATGATAAAATAAGTCGTAGGGCTAACACATGCTACCCACTTGTACGTTTAGAAGCCAATGGATATTCGACTTTGACCAGTGCGTGTATAGGACTGAGAAGTCTAGGCTGCTGCCAGATTAATACGCGAAATACTCGTGCCTCTAATTATTGTAGTATCTTTCGACTGCCGCGACTGGTGATTATTTAAATTCAGTTATATGATGCTGCTATAAAAAGGGAGTGGAAAATTTCGCGAATTCAAATGACCTGCATTTTAGAATCAAATATCCTATGCGTACTCAAGCCCCGACTATTTGTCCATTAGCTGCTACTCAGTGGAACAGCAGATAATGAACAAATATATAGGGCTTGAGTGTGCGTAGTACAATGGATTCTAGCATGCAGGTCATTGAATTCGCGAAAATTTCCACTCCCTAACTATGAAGTTTAGTTGCTGCGATGATATTCAATAATTAGAGGTACGTCAATTTCGCGGATTCATCTGGCAGCAGCCTAGACTTGTCAGTCCTATACACCCACTGGCCACAATCGATTATCTAGTGGCTTATAACCGTACAAGCAGGTAGCAAGTGATAGCACTTCGCATTATTTCCTTATTTACTACTGGCTTGCAGCAGTCAAACGCGTTTCGTAACAGCCGCCAGCAAGTTACAGACATGTGACGTAATTGGCGTTCAACCTGACCTGGAATGTATCTGCGAAATTTACGTACCTCTAACAATTATCTTCATCTGTTCAAAATTTTGTTAGTGTTTTATTTTTGCTCCATATCTACAAACTGAACCATTTTCATGTAGGTGCGTCATTGCGAGCGAATGTTACTGAGTCGTAGAAAACCTACCATAAAACAAAGATAAAATCCAGTATTAGCTGTTGAAAACAATTCCGCAATGGTATATATTCGGTGTGTCAAGAAAGACGACACGAAACAAATAAATATATTATTTAAAAACAATAAAATTAGTTGTATAGAAAGTGACGTCATAGGTGGACGAGGGTAACGAATGCAACACTCACGCGGATTGGAATGAATATAAACACAGCCGACACAACGAAGAAAGAACAGACGAAAGAAGAAGGCTTCTTTTTGACGATAACAGATCCGATTACAGGTGTTATTTTTAGAATTGTACATTTCTGTACATATTTACTAATGTTGTCGTGTTATTTGGTATGTAGTATTATAAGCAAAATATAGCTATTATTAAATATACAGATTGTTCCAAGGTTCAACCGACACGCTTCGGGGGCGTGTTGCTCAGAACATTGGGAATTAATAATTTAAAAACAAACGAGCTAGAGGGACAAATGGGCAAGGAACACAGACAGATTCAGTGGCGAAACCTGTCAATTGCTGTGACCACGGTCTTAGAAATACAGGTCTGGACACTCACCTACTATTCAATGCTTTATCTTTGACCCGCACTTATGACTGAACGAAACTGCTGGTGCCACTATCGTAGTGGGGCTGTGACAAAGAGAAGTTCGCTATTTTAATCAAAACTCAAGTGTTTAAAATTATTTTTGTTAAACTTAAGTAAGTTTCTAATATTTGTACTTTAAAAATACAATACATTTAATGTTGGAAAAATAATTACTATCACGAGTTTTCTAGTGGCGCCACCAGTTTTCATTCATATTTACAAATAATAAAGAAGCTAAAATCAGTCATAAGAGGGTCAATATTTTGTAGCACAGTGTCCAGACCTGAACTTCTAAGGCCGTGGCTGTGACTACAGGACATTGTGAAAGACACACACACGCAGTTGACAAAGTGTCCCTTTAAACCACAAGTAGGCCACAGCTAGAGATAGTGTTGGTGTTCCGAGGCAAGGAGTAACACCATGCCAGGACTGTTTACACGGGCAGAATACGCGGGCTCGGTGTTCGTGTATGGAATCTGTGACGGCAGTAAGCGTCTTGCAGCGGTGTAGTATGGTACCTGAAGAGTCGGGTGTACGACGAACTTCGACCAGACATATGTGTCCAGTTGCATCAGGCGATAAGTTAACCCGCAGTTACCTCGCAAGCAGTGACAACGCTGCTCCATAATACAAGCTGTCGCAGCCTGCATACGGATGGATGGAGCACATTTTGTGTAGCAGGTGTGAGCCACTACACGTTCTTGTAGTCACATTTAATTAATGTATTATTTAGGGCTATGTGTGTTTTCTTTCACGTTCATCGTATCTCGGGCGCGGTCTACCGCAATTTTCATCACCTTTTTTTTTATTTTTTATTTGTACCAGATTTTTTTTTCTTACTTTAGACACAAAATGTGAATAAACTTGACTCTTATTAATTTTTTTTTATCTCACATAGTTTTCGCGTAATTGCTTGTTAAAGTCATATTTTGCATGTTTCCGTTTTAAGGACTACACTAAAACCAACTGATATGCCAAACTCAAAAAAAATCACAGTGGATAAAGACATTTCAGGCTACAATGTCATTCTCATAAAGATAAAGAATAAAAATTATTTGTATACAAATTTATTGAAATTTTTTGATTTTATTTTCAGTTTCAGCATTTTTATAAAATAAATGGAGCTGTGAAGTAATTTTATATGATTATTTTATTCCCTACGTTCTATATTATGTCGGCAGAATCGCGGAAATCCTCTCTTTCTCTTTCTCTCTCTCTCTCTCATATACATTTATTTATATATGTAAAATAGATCTGTCCAATGAATCGAGAAAGCTTAAAGCAGTCGAAAGGAAAAATACAGCTATACTTCTATGGAATGTTTGCTTCTGACCTCAAGTTAGCTTGTGAATTGTTCCATTCCTTTAAAAGAAAAAAAATCAACAAGTTTAAATCTGTACGAACTCTGTTATTTGTATTGGAGTTATAATCACACTGTGATTGTAAGTAATTCGATTTTGATGACGAACTGGAAGTGCGAATGCATCGGTTGAATAAGTAATTTTACAGACTAATGGGTCTGAAGAAGTTGCACGTTTTATGTGCAAATAGCGGAAAATATGTTCCGGCTACAGAATATTTAATGTGACTGCGAAAGGTGGTTTACTTTAAATTCTTTATAAGAAAAGGGAGGGAAAGGGGAGAAACGAAGAACGAGGAGAACGTACTTGGCCTATAAAACGCACTACAATGATTCTTTGGAAGACGTGTGTTGAAAATCTGACATAAAATTTGCCAAGCCTTGGCGCTAAACATTGGCATCACCTTTAAGAGTCGTTTTATATTTAAATACATTTAGAAGTAGCCTATTAAAAACATATATTTTGTGTTTTCATAAATAATTGCTAATTAAAAACACATATGTAGAGGTACGTAAATTTCGCGGATTTATCTGGCAGTTGCCTAGATTGCTCAGTCCTGTACACTCTCGATACAGTCGATTATTCATTGGCTTACAGCATTACAAACGATAGCTCTATGAATCATTTCCTTATTTACTACTTGCTTGCAGTAGTCAAATGCGTTTCGTGATAGCCGCCAGCTAATCACACACGTGATTATGAAGTATATATTTTCGGCGTTCAACCTGACCTGCAATGTATTTGTGAAATTGACGTACCTCTACACATATGTAACGTTTTTTTTTTCATTGTTTAAAATAAGCATTTAAGATATGTTTATTATTTGTGTAATACTGAAGCCCTGAAAATGTATTTATGTTACTGGTAGGGACTGGAAAATTTCGTGAATTCAATGACTTGCAGGCTAGAATCCATTGTACTATGCATACTCAAGCCCCGACTATTTGTCTTCTAGCTGCTACTCTGTGGAACAACAGACAATTAACGAATAGACGAGGCTTTCTAGCTATAGGTAATTTAATTCGCGAAATTTCCCAGTTCCTAGTTATTGGTTAGTGACGTTTACATAGAAAAAAATATTTTGTTTACCTACTGCTGAGGCTTTAATTCACATATTCTATGAGTTCTGTCTTGCTTTTTTTTTTGTCAACAGTGGACCAATATTTTTTTTATAATAGTTCTCATAAGACCATGACGTTTCAATTGTATTATGAACGCAACTATACAGATGGCTCAACGTGAGTTTATTACTGTAATACACACTAGGATAGAAATGTCAAAGCAAAACGTAACTCAATTTCGGGGTTCCAATTTATGTTGTTTTTTTTTTCCAGTTGTTATATAATTTTTTAAAGGCAACACATATATAGTAAAACCTTTACATACACATGTTGAGAATTATTTGTGCTATGTAACCTAGTTTTGTATCAACGGAAGAAATACATAATTAGAGCCGGTGATTTTTGGTGAAAATAAATATGCAACATTTTGTGTCAATGCCTCACGTTCACATCTGCAGCCCAGCTTCATGGCTATTGGCAGTGTGCATTTGTACAGAGGCGTGGCTCATTTGACTGTGCCAATGAGAATAACGTCACTGCGTTACCACACGTCTGTGATTTGCGAGTAGATCCCCAAGACGTTGAGAGTTAAAAACAACAAATCACTGACCATGAAGCAGAGCTGCAGATGTGCACATGGGGCATGGAAACAAATTGTTACATAATTATTTTCACTAAAAATCACTGCCTCTATACATAATGTATTTTTTAATTGAAAAAAAAAAAGCTACATAGCAATAATTATTTTTAACAGATACATGTAACGGTTTTGCGATATGTTGCCTTTTAGGATTTAAATATTATATTAGCAAGAAACAAATTAATTTAAGAACCCGTGGCCTTATTTAACTCATACACACTTGTAAAATACGACCGTGAATCACTTCATTGCGGAAACCCATATAAGACAGATTGACTCCGTCTTGTCGTGCTGTTGTGTTAAATACGTGGCAGTAAAGTCATGGATTTGTGGCAACAATATTTTTGTAACATTTGATTCCAATGCAATATGTGAACATGTGCAACTCTCGCTTGTTTTAGTGTTCTACTGGCAATTCGCAGACGTATGATCGACATTGTTGCGACATATCGTGTCTAGTCTCCGGTCAAAGTCCGCGGACATGAAAACCGGGCGCCGGCGGATCACACACACATTGGCGCAGCGCGAATACAGAACAGGGATGTATGCAGAAGCAAAGTAGTGTGGCGGTGTTTTTGAAGTACATAATTATTTATATTTTTACAACCTTCTAACCCACTTGCGACAATAATGCCGTGTAGAACAATATATTTTGGTGACTGGGTATCCAATGTTTAATTTATAATAGCGTAGAGGCAAGATTATTTCGCTTATTGATTCTAGCTCAGGTTGACTGCCAGTAATGTATACTTCCCTACTCCTTCTGTGATTAGACGACACCTGTTTTAACACATCTTTGACGACTGCAAGCCAGTGATAAATAAGGAAGCAAATCGTGGTTGCATCATGTGTTACTGTTAGAAGCAAATCGGTATTTGACTTTGGCAAGTGTGTGTATAGGTCTGAGAAGTCTAGGCTGTTGCCAGATTAATACGCGAAATACTGGTCCTCTAAAGGACAAAAATCGCAGCGTGAATGTGCTTTATTGGTTGATGGCTGTACGGTGAAGTCTAGTTGTGGCGAATGATGAGTGCAATAAAGGGTAAGAGGGATATTTTCTGTATCTCCCCCACTCCAGCCGAATTTGTGCCAAGCTCAAAAAATGACAAAACTTCAATATTCTAGTGGCTGTAACTCTATGTGTATGTGTGTGCATTGTGTGTTTAAGCAAGGTTTATTATTGTTATGATAGCACGACATGAGTAAGACAAATTTATTTCTTCATGTTTTAGTTTTAACAACATATACACATTAAAATTTACTTTCCAATATTTGTTTTTAGTAGATTATATCATTTAAGGTCTGCCATTTTGGAAGATAAAAGTCATGAATAAATTTATATTTGGTTATATTTTGGGTACTTCTTTACCCAAACGTTAGTTTTCGTACGATTTAATAATGTACCGTTTTCGAAGACTTCCTAACATCACTATATATAGGAGTTTATTTATTTCTAGAACGACTGGACAGATTGTAACAAAATTTAATATTAAGACAGTTCGTTATCTAAAGTATGGCGAAATTAATTGTTATTGTTGTAGGACCGTCACGTTAGAAGAAAATATTACACGAATCTCCTTCTTCTCCCTCGCGTTTAAGTCCTTTGATCTTGATCTGTCCAACTTTTGGAGTTTACTGTGGCAGTTGATTGGAATACGTTCATTGTTCATTATTTCTACATGTTCTTTCCGTTTTTTTTATATTTTAATTTAAGTTGCAAATTCCTACATTCCTCCTGACGGTCGCTTCTTGCTACTCTCTGGACTATCCTCAAAAATTCATCTCGGCTGCTCGTAGTCTACTATATGTTTAAACAGTTCATAGTACAGTTTTCACTTCCATAGAGTAGAAAGCGTATTGCCATATTGTCCTTTTGTACTTTTTCCCTGAATGTTCTTTTAATGGTGCCACACATGATATTGAGTCTGTATATTTTATTTCAATATCTACTTCTCTGATATGTAATATGTCTCAACCTAAAAATGTGAAGGTAATTTCTTGTTTAATAGTTCGTAGAATCACATAAATAAACAAAGATATCTTGTCATATTTCCATGTGTACGTGGCGGATTGTAACTTATGGGGTTAATTAGTACCCACTTTAATGAAAGTAGAGTCATGAATTGTGCTGGTGACTTCTTGTTTTGTAGTCTTATTGACCTTCACAAGCTGAAGAAGACGATTCTCTATTGGTGCTTCCTTGGTTTCGCTTCTGCATTCACATAATTGTTCTGTGGCGCAACGTAAACCGGACTCGCTCTCATATTCTGACGAGAAAATCATTCGACTGGCCGGTAGTCTTGCCACGGGCCGGTGGGCGTGGCGCATAACTAGACCAGTGCATACAGAAATTTTCCTCCTTCGCGTGGTAATAAAGGGAGAGGTTGGGTGGGAGCGGGTGATACCATATGCCGACAAGTTTGTAGCAGAGATAAACATGTGCCATTGGCCGGGCTGGTCAGTTCAATGTACAACTGCGACATAACGTAGCTCGAATGGTATTTTATTGCAGTACGTATTCTGTCTGCCCCGGCTGCAAAATGCAGAACAAAGCTCAAGGGCAAACAACAATTTTCATGTCTTTTTTATTTTTATGTTTGTACCAGATATTTTGTTCTTTCTTGAGAAAAAAAATATTGTGGCTAAATTTAGCTCGTATGAAATATTTTTTTTATCTATGACAGTTTTTGCATAATGGTTTGCCAAAGTCGAAGCTCGCATGTCACGATTTTAAGAATAACACTAAAATCAACAGACTTAGGCTACCAAACTGAAATAATTAACACTGAATAACGATATGTAGGCTACAAGATATTATACAGAAAAAACTAAAAATATAATAGGTTTGTATTAAAAAAGTAGAAATTTAATATACTTAAGAATTAAAAAAAATATTTGTGGTTTTACATAAGAGTCCTTGTAGTCTACGACATCTTCATTCAGTGTTAATTATTTTAGGTTCGTAAGTAGAGGAGAGTCACATAAGAGTGCGCATCCCCTAAGAGTGCGCAGTGGCATTTTCTGGCAGTTGGCAACACTTAAAAAGCTACGTATGAACTTAGTTGGTGCGTCTATGTGAGGCAAGCGTATGGTGGAAAACTAGAACTAATTCAAGAGTTTTTGTAGATTTGAGAGGTAAGTCATTGATTTTTGTTACTTTGTTGTAATAC
>PNEQ01135450.1:0-18223 GCA_003012365.1 Medauroidea extradentata
CGTAAATAAACGTTTATTGATAGAAATATTTCGTAAAAAATATTAACAGAAGCGTAAAATAACGAGATCTGAAGCAGAAATCGTTGAAACATATTCCAAAGTCTGTGTAAATATATGTTGAAAGAGTTAAACCGTTTAGAATGCTGCGTAAGAAGGCGGCAACCAGTGAAATCGAACGTAGCTCCGTCGCTAGCGCGCCTCGAGCAGAATTCAAGCTGGTTCCGGGTGGGTAGGCAGCCCACTTGCCAGTTCTGTGTTGAATCGAAACACACTGTACACTTTAAGTAAAGCTGATCAGTGCAGTTGAAGTTAACATTATGTAATTTCTGTCACTCTGCAAGACAACATTTGTGGTACATATGATGGAAGGAACATCTCAGGTTCGTTTTACAGCAAAAAATGTCGACTGCCAAAACATCAGGACGAGTGTGCTTAATTCGCGTAGTTTTCTGAAAGCAGACGAGACTGTAAGCTGTTATATGTTTGCTCGACGTCTCTCGTTAGTCTACAGTGTCGATATTCTAGACAATAGTTAGAGATGAGGTTTAATAGCGAAAAACTTTTGTCCCAACATATCATTTAAAACACTGTAGCTTCTTGTGACATGAATAATTAGGTGATATAGTCTAATACAACGTATCTGTCTGCAGACCAATAATAATAGGCATCAAATTTTACAATAGCAAGAAACTCGTTGGCTCAGTCAAATAGGGTAACATCTCCGCGTACAAGCTAAAGCCAGTTATCTCTTCATAAGCTGTACGTGCGCTGAAACCCAACAAACAGTCAAGTTTTCCCCCGATCAACCATCATCTCTAACAATATTTAAAAGTCCAACTGTAGAGAGACTAATATCACGTAAACGGTCTACACACACGTAACCATCGTGCCCAATTAACTCACATGTTTTACTCGGATATACACAGGGGATTGAAGTCTAGCTTACTATCAAATAATAATGCGAAATTTACACGCTTTTAAGCATCAGCAGGGATAGTAATTTATCGCGTGGAAAAGTTGAGTGCTTGATTTTCGACGCTCTTCTTTCATTACTGGTAGGTCTTTATTTGACTGAGCCGACGCTAATTCTCTTGCGTTATAACTGAACCTCTGTAATTTGTCTGTGTAGAGGTACACAGTGGCACAGAACCATCTGCTAATCGTACAAAACGCAGGACGTTGCACTGGTATGGACAATACGTTGGCAAAAAATATTCTCGGGATTTTGCACCATCTCTAAGCATCATACTTGGAGATCGGAAAATCCGCAGGTTCACTGACCTGCCGGTTAGCCTCCAACAACTTATGTTTACTCGAGCAAAAATCAGCTGCTCATTGGCTGCTCGCTGACACATTACTACCACATTATTGGGCTTGAATATAGTTGCTTATTTATTATTGGCGTAGCTCCCTCCAGGAAGTGTCAAACAAGTCAAGAACCAATCATAAAAGTGACACGAACTTACATTTATTTGAGGTCTAGCTTGTGCCCTTAAGTAAACGCGAATTTTTCAATTCTCTGCTCATACGTATACAATTCCGATAAACTGTAGCGTGACGTACTTGTGTTGCAAGGTAAGCTGTAGGCTACTTTGCTACGTCTGTACTTATTATAGAGTTGACTATCTGTAGTGCTGAGGAACGAGTGTGATGCCACGTATGATAGGCAACTCTTGAATTTGTTCAGACGTAGCGAAGTAGCGTGACTTCACACGCGCCACATCACTACCTATAAAACAGATGGTGTTAGAAGTGTCGAACTTTACTGAAACTTTGCGAAACATAGTTAGAGATGATGGTTAGAGACACTGGAATATCGCGGGAATAGTTGACTGTTTGCTGGGCTCCAACATGCTTTACATAACACATTTGTTATCGTTTATTTGTAGCATTTTTTCTCTCACAACAGGCCCAGTTAGAACTGCACAGCTTGGACACACAGCGTGTGTGATTTGTCCCAAAAGTGTTCACACGTGTCACGGTTAATACAATACAGTTTATTGGAGACTATTTTAAACATTTTCGCGATTTTTCCAGTATCTCTGATGATGGTATATCGCGAAAATATTTAGTGCCAACATACTCTTGAAAACGTTAATTTTTCTTGCTACATGCATGATTGGGTGATACACGTCTGACACTCCTTAGCTGTCTGCAGATCAACAACAGGCTTCAGATATTACAATATCGGGATTCTTATTGGCTCAGTAAAAGAGGGTAACAGCTTCACGTACATGGTAAAGCCAGTAATCTTCTGGCAAGCTAACCGTGCGTTGAAACCCAGCAAACATTCAAGTTTTCCTGCGATAAGCCATCACTAGAGAGATGCAAAATTCGCGTTATTATTTGGTGATATACTAGCCTTCACTGTCCTATAGATTCTTGAACATGTTTCGTGTTTTCATTTGATAGCTGTGGTGTCATTTGGCTGTGAGTGCCCTGTATATTAGAACTGGGATACTTCTCATATTGGCCAGAAGATGTCTCCTGCGATCATCACCAAATTCAGCTAATGGCAGACGTCGTACGAGCGTACAGTACGTCGGAGCTCTGTCTTCTGATAGAAAATAACGCGAATTTTACAGGTCTCTAACCATCACCTTTAAACATAATATAAGAGCTTATTGTGTGTGTACCTTCCGCCGGATTGTAGAGGGTCACGGCCCAGCTGCTGGTCTTCCTTGAGCCAGCTGGTGACTGCGGTCAGGTCCTGCATGAAGGACGGCACGCTGCACTTCAACACAGCCACGTTGCCCCTGATGACGAACACGTTGTGTACCTCCGCCTGGTACGGCTGGCTCACATCTGGAATAAAACACACGCATCTAAAGGCAGGGAACGGCAAATTGTCTGCATGACAGAATCCAATGTCCTATAAGAAAAAAGTAACTGCGCTATAAAAATTTCTTCACCACAATATGAATTTTGCTTGAATACAGTCCACTGAGAAGTTGCTTTACTGTAAAGAAAATATTTCTTTAAAGTTTAAAGTAATGTTAGCAAACAATTTAGAAGTTAGCTCCAAAAAGGGCATATCCTACCGGTTTGTGCCCTTTTTGTGGAGAAAAGTTAAAAATTACCGCCATATTTTTGTTAATAGGTGGTAAAATTTTTATTGGAGTATTTTAATTCTCCGAGTTGGAAGCACTGATTAATCAACTTTAAAACCCAGTTGAATAATGTTTACGTTTTAATCTGTATTTGTATCGTTTTTTTTGGGCGTTCGTTTTAAATTCGCTTTAATATTCATGATGGTATTTAAAGTTTAGGATAAATGTGGGCTGTGGGCTGCAGCTCTCAGAGTTGGTGTACTTGGTGGCTGCCTTGGTTCCCTCGTTGACAGCGTGCTAGGCCAGTTCCCCGGGCAGGAGAAGCCTGACGGCCGTCTGTATCTCGCGGCCGGTGCTGGTGGAGCGCTTGTAGTGTGCGAGGCGGCTGGCCTCTGCTGCGATGCGCTCGAAAATGTCGTTCACGAAGCTGTTCATGATGCTCATGGCTTTAGACGACATTCCAGTGTCTGGGTGAACTTGCTTCAGAACTTTGTAGATGTAGATTGCGTAGCTCTCCTTCCTCTTTCGCTTCTTCTTCTTGTCGCCCTCAGAAATGTTTTTCTAGGCCTTGCCCGCTTTCTAAGCTGCTTTACCGCTAGTCTTGGGAGGCAATTTTGCTGCCGTTCAGTGCAATGCAGTGTAGGATTGGTGCATAACGAACATTTTAACTGTGCTAGGAGAAGGTTATAACCTCTGTGTATTGGCTCGAGGAGACTGGGCATACGGAGAGATGAAAAAAATGTATTGTTCCGTGAAATTCGGAGGGATCCGGACGTGTGGAAGGAAGAGCTGTCATGGACCGAGGGGCCGTGGTCCTGTTCCTTCGGTTTTGCTGTAGAAGGAAAGATGGACGTATGCAGGCCTGTTCGAAGAGGACTGCCGATGATGTATATGTCTGGACCGGAGATTTCGAGAAAGAAGATTTTCTCCTGTAGGACTTCAAGTTACCAGTAGACATTTCTTCGTACGTTGATTCCCGAGTGAAGCACTAGTAAACTTACGTGACATTAAAATCATCTGCTGTAGCATACAGTTAGCATGTCAGATTTTACATATGATAATATATTGTGGTTTCAATAGAACTGAATTCTTAGTAATAATCAAGTATTTATCCTTACTCCTACTTTGCACCAATTATTTTACTGAGAGCATTCGTGAATACTTCGGAGTTCGTTTTCTGTATTTCTTTTGGTAATTCTTTCACTTGAATTTTGATGACAAAATTGTTTCGAGTAAATACTTTTCAGTAGATGATGGTACGGAACAGCGTGTGTGTTTGGATTAATTTTAATGTTAGAGTATAGTGTTGGGTCGATCAGTAAGATCGTATCATTATTTATGTATTTCTAATACTCTCAATTCTGTACGCTATCAGTATTCTTCTTTTCCGCCACTCATCCACTACTTCCCTGTTGATATATGCTAAAATCTCATATAATAAATACATCATATTATACACTCTGTTATTCTGTGTTGTGACGAGGAGGCTAAAAACGGTTGTCTTTAAGAGCTTCTTCAAATGGCCACCACAAGAGCTGGAGTATGTGAAATATGTACCTGTAGTAATCGTTGTAAGATAGCAGAGCGGCCATATGAGTCTCAAACAACCACAGTGTGTAAAAATAAAAGTTGAAAATAAGCAAGCGTTAAATTTCAGAAATGAAAAAATTATATCCATACGCATATCAGTGTCCTATCCTAAAATCAATCACGTATCCTGAGAAAACATTTCTACTGTGTGTCCGTTCGTTTAGGGAAATATTACAAACATAGCCCTAATCTACTTCAGGTGGTTTGAAGGACATAAGCTTAAGCCATGCAATGCAGTGCAATGCAGTATTGTGTAGCTGCTACATATTGGTCCCCCCGGCATCAGTCATTCATGTTCAATTAAACACATATTTAAACACTCCCTGTTACATATTTAGGGTAAGATAGTGTCGTTTGCGCCTATTACAAGTGTGTGTGTGCACACACTCACACACATGCATTACCTTGAAACGTTTATTCATTTACAATATTTATATCTCAGACAGCATATTCACGTTAAGGGCGCGGTGTACCACAATTTTCATCACTATGTTTTAATTTTTATATTCGTACCAGTTATTTTTTGTCTTGTTTTAGACACACAATAAGACTAAATTATTATCTTACAAATTATTTTTTCTCTCGCATAGTTTTTGCGTAACGGCTCATTAAAGCCAAAATTTGCATGTTTCCGTTTTAAGGACGACACTAAAACCAACTCACTCACCAAACTGAAAAAAAAAATTCACACTGAATAACGATGTTTCATGCTACAAATTCAACAATGTTTAACTACAAATGAAAACATTTTTGTGTATTTCAAAAAATTATAGAATTTTTCAAATTGTTATTTTAAATTTCAGCGTTTTTATGAAAAATACAAAAAAAAATTCTTTATTTTTATGTACGTGACATTGTAGCCTGCGACGTCTTTATCCACTGTGAATTTTTTCAGTTTGGTACGTCAGTTGGTTTTAGTGTAGTCCTTAAAACGGAAAACTATGCGAAATAAAATAAATTCATAAGAGTCAAATTTAGTCACATTTTGCGTCTAAAATAAAAAATAATAATATCTGATACAAATAAAAAATAACAACATGGTGATGAAAATTGCTGTATACCGCGTCCTAATAGAATGAGTCTGTGTTACTTAATTTAATACTGCACCAGTCTTACAAAAATACTAATAGCTCTTTCTAAACGCCGTTTGTTGTGATATATACATTAAAGTCTACATTATTCAATTTAAATATATGCATATACATTTCTCTATCAATATGTTTTTATAACTTATATGTTAACTACTTTATCCGCAGTTTATTTGAGCGTTTGAAGCTTCGATACGCGAGGCACTTTACCCGAATCGGTCATATTCACAAATGACCTATGCGACTTTATGCGCAATACTCAAATGGCATGTAACTTTCTGTCGGCGATTTGCCTGGCCGCGACTTCAAACTGTAGTCCTGTTTTTTATGGAGCACTGATATAGATAATAAGCATTATGCAGGTTGAGAGAATTCTGTTAAGTTTCTGTATAGGTAAGAAGCAACTATAACTGATTATAAATTTAATTCGTGCGTGTTATTTTTACAAATTAAGCAACATAATCGTTTTGAATTTTAAACACAACAGTATTTGTTTTCCATACAAGCTACAAGTTTTGTGAAAATCAGTTCAGGGGACGGTCTATAGTTTTGCAATGCCTCGGTAAACTGCACATTTTAGCACAAGCTTTTCTTATAAGGAAACGTAATTACGTAAAGTCAGTGTAAAATTCATGATTTTATTTGCTTAAACCAAGCATTACGGGTATTTTACGCACTGCCAATTGGCTAGAAGACTTTTCTGCGAAAATAAGGAAAGCATCAACATATAACTCACAAAATAAATAAAACAATCACAATGCGCCGTTAGAGCTCAATACACTTGAGATAAGTTTCTTCGAATTTCTGTACAAGTATTTTATACATGCCACCAAATGTTCTTTCTGGCAATAATTTTGTTTGTTTATGTGAGATACAAACTGTAGCCTACACACGTAGTTTTTGACAAAATAATTTTGTTTTGATTTCATTGCTTGCAACTTCATTCGAATTATAATTCGTTAGAAGCTGTAGGGAGAAGGGACTGTGAATATGGTATCAAATTACTTTTACTCATAAAATAAAACACAGAAAATAATTTTAGACACATACCAACTTATTATGCAAAGATCAGATGTTGCATCTGAATGCCGAACATATCTTCCTTTATTAATGTTGTGCCTCATACATGCATGAAAAAAATTAAAGTTAAAATTTATATGTAAGAACAAATATGATTTCAACTACAGGATATAGACAAATATAGCTTCAATAGAAACGCAGAATATACAAACTCTCCAGCACACACCGTCGCAAGTGCATTGCTATGTCTATTGTCAATAGAAAAACATCTGGTGTGCGGCTTTGTTCCATAGTGTGTTTGTTATTTCTCGATCAAGAATACCGAATTTTTTTTATGTTCGGGCGTATTTAGCAAGGCTATTCTGATGTGCTAACGCAGACCTACCCGTGACAAGCTGCCGCCTTGGACGTAACAGGGGACTCGCATTCACAGACGTATACCGGTTACAGTACAAGGAATCGATCACAAACTTAAAACTGTTTATTTCCGTCTCCTAAAAAACTTTGCTGCTCGACATAAAAGTAGAGAGAAAATCCAGAGCATAAACTACGTCAAGGAATTGCTCAGTCATTACCAAACTGTACTTGGGCTTACTCGTTGGACGTTAAGGTACACGTATTTTATGCAAGACTGTTTTTAAGACTTGGGTAAACTAAGTAACTGGAGCAGTTTTGTTTATGTCCGGAAGCTTAAATGGAGTATCTCGCAATTCTTTACACGGACCGTTTTACTGGCACGTCCTGGCCAAACAGGAATTATTGACGCAAAACAAGAGCTTCCAGCCACGAGGGAATGTAAAAGTGTAGGGCGGAAAGGGGACAACAGGGAGGAGGGCGCAGGACCGCAGGGAGCCGCGTTGTGGTAATATCAGGACTAATAAAAATAGAATTGGACGTTTCGTTCCCCTCCTTCTCCGTTACACTTCCGGCAGGAGGGGATGGGAAGGGGGTAGGCGGGGTAAGAGCACGACCTAGACCACGGGGAATACAACACAACGACCGCTTCGTTAAAAAAAAAAAAAAAAAAAAAAAAAGAACTGACAGCAGAGAGAACAATTTTAAATATTCAGAGTCCAGTGATTGTAACCTATACCTTCGTCCACATATCTGAGGACGGTTTGTTGATAATTCAGCACATGTGAAAACGCTCCTTAGCCTATTTGCATATTCTTCCGCCAGAGTGAAGTTGCGGTTGTCACATTGGCTAGAGAGTTCGCCTCCCACTAATTCTGTGTTCGATTCCCTGCGGGGTCGATCTCCAGTTTTCACATATAGTGAACGTGGCGAACGTTTCCGTAATACAGTGCTAGGAATATAAACACGTCCACCATTTGGAAAATATGAACACAGGATGAATGAAATACGCAAAAGTCAAGTCATCTTTGTATTGTTATGACCCATGCAAAACCCCCTGGGTCTAACACAAGTACGATGGCTGAGCTAGCCATGCCGCTGTGGGCACAGCGAGTGACGTCAGGGCATCGCCTAATATATAAGTGAGGCCGACCGTGCAGAGAGGGGATTCCTGTAAGCGACGCCACCTGAAGACGACGGTCCTCCGAGCCGAGGGGGCCAAGCTGCGAGGGACGTGGTCGTCGAAGACGACACAGGCGGCAAGGTGTTAAGAGGGGCCAGAGTGGGCGCCGCTTCTCCTAGGTTCCGAGATCGTGCATCGAGCTTAACAAGTTAATTCAGTGGTAAGCGAATATACCTCTTCTTAGGGATTTCCTTTAAACTCTTCCTATAGCTATTGTTGTAGAGATCGATAGTCATTGATACTGAAATAAATTATTATATGTTTAAAGTAACCTAATTGCCTCTGGATACATTGTAAAAGATATAAATAAATAGTTGATTGTCATTGAATTCCTGCATGCTCTTGATTGAGTTTCCCCCCTTATCTTGAGTGTTAAGTTCCACTAGAGAACGAAAACATTACAGTATGTAAAACACGTGAACCAAGTTTGATAAAATTCTGAATAATACTTCCTAAGATATGTTATACTATGTAAATAATTGGCCGTCATTTCGAAATAATGAACGTAGGACAAACGAAATACATAAATGTCAACTTAGCTTTGAATGTAATACGCCGGTACCCAATTTGATGAAATTCTGAATTATATTCTCTAAATTATGTAACAATATGCTAAACATATAGAAATGGCCACCAATGTGAAAATATGAACACAGGATGAATGAAATACATAACAGTAGAGTCAACTTTGTATGTAGTATATGCGTAGAAAGTTTGGTGAGGTTCTCAAAAATATTTCTTAAGATGTGTAACACTACGCTCAAAAATATATAACAGTAGTCATTTTGAAAGTGATACAAGACTCATGTTTGGTTACAGGCATAGTTTGGTTTGTTAGAAGCGGAAAAAAGGTAAATCGGCAACCAGGTGATGTAAAGTAACACTTAGATAGAAAAAACTCTAAACACAATTGTCGTGAATTAAACATGGAAAAAAATGCACTCACAGTCATATTGCTTATCTCTCAAGTAAACAGAGGATTAATGTTCCCCTTTGGTGAAACTTAAGTTACATGTCGCACGCATTGCGGATTGTCTATCTGCATACTATAGAGACTAATGAAATGAGGAGTCTCCAAACATCAGCTTCCCAATGAAAGTTATTATATGGTTTCACTTATCAACCCTTGAAGTTAGTCACAATTTTCACGAAACACTTTATATAAATCGCTGATTTGATAACTACGGAAACAAACCATTTTTAATCTATAAGTATGCTGCAATATAATAAAGTTTTATTTTTCTATCCTGTATCTAATTATATTTCTTTTCCCTTCTTTGTGTATCTTATCTCTCTATTGTGTCATCGGGTGCGATTGATCAGGAAGATGAAAATTGTGGTCATTTGAAA
The DNA here is from genome assembly GCA_003012365.1 of Medauroidea extradentata. NCBI lineage: Eukaryota > Metazoa > Arthropoda > Insecta > Phasmatodea > Phasmatidae > Medauroidea > Medauroidea extradentata. Next base: position 9,636 of record PNEQ01135450.1, read on the forward strand.
TAGTTACATTTAGAGCCATGATTTCAAGGCGAACCCATTTTTGCACCATTTGATTATGCGTGTATCTGTAACTCTGCTTCATGGTCAATGATTGGGTGTTTTCCTCTCGCTAGTCTTGGGCTCTGCTTGCAAATCACAGACGTATGGTGTCACTAAACCTTATTCTGATTGGCACAGTGAAATGAAAGACGTGTCTGAACAAAGACACTGCCAATATCGATGAATCAGAGATACCTATGAGCACGAAAGGTAATTAAACGACAAGGATGAAAAATCTTTCCGCGACAAACTCATAGATCTTGTAATGTTGTATCAAAAGCCATTATATAATGTTTCAGTTCCCTTTATGTGGTCTGTAATAACTTACGATCCGGTATCTTTCTTTTTTGTGAACACACGCGGAAATATTTTTTTCCCAGGCGGTGCTACAGTAAAGTTTTTCCAAAGCGAACGTCAGAACTTCCTTCCGCGTAAACAAACTCTAGAGCGAATGATTTATTCCCTCGCGGAAGCAGTGTCGCTGAAGAGTGGCAGCAAGTTTGCAAGTTCTTCTGCCAGCCTCTTCCGCTTTCGCGAGGACGACAGCCAGGGGAAAAGGAATACAAAATATTTTTTTTCCTCGCCTTACGTTCATGCGGGACTGTGTATTTTAAAAACGTTCTCAGAAATAAACACATTTTGTCAAATATTAGAGGCCCCCAGTGCTGTGCAAACTAACAAATAAACAAACACAATACTTCAGTTAGTACAATATGAGCCTTCAGAAAATTGCTCCACTGTTGTAATTATTTTTCTAAATAAATGTTTATGTAATACAGAAAGAAAATTGTAAACACTCTGTATGAAATAATCATCACGGTTGACGTCAAGGATTGAACAAAAAAAAATGTAATTGAAATTATATTCACAACATAAAAAACCCTTCACTGAAAAAAAAATCTATAACCATTTGGATTTCAAAGAATAAATACTTACATTGACATAAGCTAACCCAGTAATTTTAAAATTAATCAAATGAAACTTAACTAAAGTTTGTTGTTTTATTGCATTTGGCAAAGGAAAACACTTCATATGGACCAGTAACAAACTGAATTATGTTAATGAGAAATAAGCCACAAAGCTGTTTTAAATGCAAAATAGGAATATATTAAGGAAACAAACTTAAGTGTTACATATCAATATTCAATTTCCACAAGTTCAAAATAATAAATATAAAAAAAAACGCTATAAATACAGAATACTAAACACTGCGCAGCATCTAAAATAGGGTTGCAAAAAAAATAATACGTATTTCTTAGCTCAGAATGATTGCTGTTTTCATTTGTATTTAATGCGATAATGTAGAGTGTTCTATTAAACTTCTCGTCAATTATTTACGGATCTGCTAGGAAGCATTTATTTCTCTTTCATGATGTACTGCACGTACCATATCATGTTGTTTTGAGAGTTTTGAATTTTTTCTTTAACATCATGAGAATACTAGTTGTTGGAATCCTGGTTGACAGATTACAGGTCATCAGAAATTCAAGAATTGTGCGAACCAAACTTATATATTATTTTTTATTTAAAAATTGAAATGTAATAGTATAATGTTTTCGCCTATAACGAAGGTGAACACTTGATCTATGCACTGAACATCAAAATTATTTTATTGATGAAGTATTTGTTAATACACAATTTAAAAAAATTATACATTTTAAGTTAAATTTGTATCCTCGTGTTAACAATGATGAGGCCATTTGTAATATCGTCGTAGTTACTAAAGATAATAGCAAACAAGTCCAGTTTTGCCAGATAAATTCCGTTATGCTGGGTATATATATACTAAAGTTGGTTTCTTCTTGCCATCTAATATGAGTTTTCTGAATTAGCATTTGAGGTGGTGATGGAACCAAAAAACTATGGGTTTTATGAATTACGAAATATCTATAACTCTCGCTATTGACTTTATTAAAACATATTTTATGCTGTATTATGTTTAGCATATACTTAAAAATATTATTGTAGTCCATTGAGCAATGAGCATATAATTTAGAACGAGGAAGAACGTATTGAATGGATGGAAAATGTTATTGTATCAAACCGACATATCTAATCCAATAGAGTTCGCTTTCCTGGATGTGAGATTTGTTAATATTTTCCAAAGCAGTGACTGCAGTGTCTGCTCGAGGGTTTGTAACTGACAACTGAGAAAGGGAGAAAGTATCTATGTATATGAAATGAAGAAAGGAAGGGGTCAGAGAGTGAGATTGCGAGGTGGGTGTGTGGGAGCGTGGCGGTGTGCGAAAGAGGGTTGCGGAGAGTGGTGGGGGAGGTTTTATAGCGGTTTGCGGGGGTTTGGGTTAGTGGTGTGTCAAGACGGTAGGTATGTATAAACTGTATAGCTATACAAAAATAGCTCAGTTCCTTGGCGAGAGTGATCGTGTTCGGGTGTCGTCCACCATGTTTGTAAGTAATGTGCTCATGTTGGGGCCTCGTATGTAAGTATCTAAGTTAAAAAAGTATTAAATATATATTTTAAATTAAAAAATATCAAACATTTGACTAAGAAACGATCAAGCATGGATGAGCTGAGAGAGGGGGACACAAGTAATTAACATTAATAACATTTAAGAATAATACTAAATTTAAAACATGAAAATAGTTTTGAAACATTTACAGTATTTTTAAAGTTAAAATTAATTATTTTTAATATGGTGAAAAGTGAATAGGGGATAACTATGCTATAAACATTATTAGTACATGCGTTTCAGAACAAGCCTATTACATAAAATAAATACATGTTTTTTAAACAAATATAATTTTTAAATAAGTATTTAGTAATATCGCGTTATTTTTATGTGCAGAGAGTGAGAAAATGGGAGGTAAGGTATAAACAATATTTGCAAACGTTAATGCACCAACTTTAAAAAAAATTAATTCAAATTTAGAAAGAATTAATATTTTTAAATGAAAGAATATCGATTTATTTTTATACTAATGCTCAGTACCTACCCTCAATCAACGATGCACGAAAAATGTGTCATATGCCCGTGTCGAGAAGCCAAATAATGCTGGTTTTGAGGTAATCACTAAGATAATTCTGTTGTGTACAGACGAAATAAGAAATTTCACAGAAAAAAGGGAAGTTTTTTTTTGGGGGGGGGGGGGAATTAGGGAAATTTAGGACTTTTTTGAGGTTAAAAAAGCTTAATTTTAAGATAAAGGGGGGAAATATGGCGGGTGAGTGACATCGTATAAGATGGCGGAAAATAGTCCCAATCCTGCTTTCAGATCCTGTTCCCGAACGTACTAAAATACACTACTAACATTGCTTTTTGCCGAACGTCTGTAAAGCCGCTAAGTTGTTAAACAATCTACTGTGACTCAATTTATTTGTGAGGTTGTTCCAGCCAGTAAACATACTGACTAGCTATTACGATATTTTCTTACAACCCACCCGCATTGCTGGTTATCCTCCACTACGAGGTAACAATAACAGAGTTTCAACGTGTGTTAAAAATTGGAAAACGTATTGCAGTTGACATGTGTTGAATATTTCTGGAGTGGGTTATACGTAACTGCTAATCTCATAAAACCATTTAAAGCACCATTTTTTTTCTTTGTTGTCTTGTTCGACATATTAATCGGAATGAGCAATATGTTATGAATTGATTGATTTATCGCGAATTTATTTCAACATAAATTAACATTAAAAATTAATTTGGTGCAGTATGGAACTGAATCTCGCTTTGTGACGCCGTGCTGAGAACAGTTTCAAGCGAATATCCGTCTAAACATTCTTAGAACAATCACAGAGCTGTCATAACTAGGGACCTGAAAAATTCTCGTTTTATTTTAGGCACAAGCTAGAATTTAAAAAAAACTGTTAAGTTCGAGTCACTTTCGCAATTGGCCTTGGACTTATTTGTAGGGACCCCGGTTTATCGCGGAAAGAATTTTGCCTCACTTTGTTTCCGTGCCTTGTGTGCACATCTGCAGTTCTGCTTCGTGATCAGTGATTGGATATTTTAACTCTCACGAGCCTTGGGATTCTACCGGCAAATCACAGCCGCGTGGTGCTGCAGGAGCGTTATTGTAATTGGCTCAGTCAAATGAGATCACATAGGCACGCTGTAAATAACCATGAAGCACAGTTACAAATGTGTACGTAAGGCATTGAAACAGACTGGGGCAAAATTCTTTCGCAAAAAATATGTGTCCCTACTTATTTGACATCTCCTAGATGGCGCTGAGCAAATAATAAAGAAGCAACTAAATGCAAGTCCAATCATGTGATGTCACTGTGTCAGCGAGCAGCCAATGAACAACTGTAGTTTACTTGAGTACACAAATATTCTTGGAAGACAGCCTACAGGTTAGTGAAGCCGCGAAATGTTTCGTCTCTAGTCATAACACAACGGACATACAGAAAAAAGAAATTTAGGAAATATAGAAATGATATTGACAAGAAATATTATACTGCCGATGTTATAATTAAACTATAATAATTAAGATTATATTCTCCCGATTTTAAAGACAAAAATTACCCAGTAATAACCAGCTTATTTGTAAATTATATGATTTTATTCTTACAGTATTTAACTATTTTTAGTAACAGTACCAGTAAAATCATTGACTCAATAATTTAATCAATACTTCAGTTATATTCCGTAAGGTTCGTTTTTCCCGTTCGAGTTTTGGGGGTCTCTTCCTGAGGAGAAATGTGTGCGACCTGTTTTTCTATAAAGTGTACAAGTCCTTACCAATGTATGTAAAGTCCGTGTTTTTGCAAGTAAAATACGCAACATGTAAGCTTAAGCTTAATATCAGATACTTCGTATAACATACTATCATACAATTTGTTAACTCCATTATGCCTTTATAAACACCTCATTTGGTGAATGTAAATCACGACCCTCCAGAATAAATGAATTATTAGCTTATGTTAAAGGTACAGTTAATTTAAAAAGTTTTCTTGGTTTCAATAATCTACAATTTACGGATTTTAGGAAAATAATTTATCTAAATAGAGGATTTTTTCGTCACATTTAAGGGCACGTACGCCCGAAAGGAGAGGCCTTAGGGCTAAATGTCGTGCATATATTTTCCTCCGGTTTTGTGAGACACAATGTCGCAGAATTTGTCGGCGAATTTTAGAACATGGTGCAGAAAGACTTCGTTTCTTAGAATTATACCGCTAACTTACGCAATTTAGCGTTCGTCAACATCCAAAATGTGATGATGAATTTGAGAATGCCAGGAACCAGTTAAGTTACTCTAAGATGTGTATTTTACTTATTTCACAGTATTTCATTTTTAATTTCGTTCTTTCCTTTAAAATTTCTTATTCTGTTTTTAACCATAATCAGCACGTATCCGTTTGCCTCAGATTAAACAAATTCGTTCCACTCTTTATATCCAGTGAGCTCAGCTTTAGCCAATTTGTTAATACGTCGAAAAAATTTCGCCAAGAATATTTTTGAAATTGTATAAAAAATTGGAAAATTTAAATTGCCTACTTTATTTGCACACGTGTAACCCATTAACAGTAATTTTATGTCTTGAAACTACGTAATTAACTTCAGGCGAATAATACACTTGACACCTGAAAATCTAATCAAAACAATTTTTCATGGCTGCAACCAAGTAGTACTCGAAATGTTGTTTATAAATGCTCTAAAACCAAAATTTCACAACTTTTCAATTTCACACAATTATGTCTTTGTAAAAGTAACAGGCTGTATGTAATACACATGTTTAACTAAAAATTTTGGCTAAACTTACGTATGCTTGTTTTAATGCCTGCACTTATGCTCAGTATGTTTGTACTATACAAAGTAAATGAAAAACTATGTGACGGATTATTTTTAAAGATTTTTAGTATTTTTTTTTAAAAACTGAGCTTAAAACAAGAACCTGCCAATCTATACACTGTTACTCTTCGCTTACCTTTTATCCTTGCAGTTGTGGGAAGTGTTAAAGTCGACAGGTTCTATATATTAACAATAGGCAATACTTAACTTGTGGGACAATAACTGAATACACTAAGTCTTTTAGCGAATGAGATACGCGCGTTGTTATAAATACAGTAGTTAGTGTTTGTTAATCATTTGAGAAAAAATAAGTTAAGTATGACTACAGTATTTTGAAATGATGAGTATAACTAGGGAGTGAGCTGATGGTGACAGCCATCCATAGAAAGTTATTAGCCCCTCGAAAATATCTGTGACTTTACTAATTATGTAAAGAACTCTGAAGATCTCGTAGACAGATACAGGCTTTTGCCTTCCGTACAATATGATATTTGGTGCGCTAATGTTTGACATAAGTAGCCTAATAGGAACATTGTACTATAAATTGTCATACTTCTACATGAAACTATGTATAGATTGATGCTGATTACGTAAAAATATAATATAAATTATGTGACATCTCGGAAATATTGACTTTATCAAAAACTATTATTTCCCAATAAATCAAACGTTAAATAAAATTTGATATAATTTACATAAATTTGTTAATGTTTGATATGAGTTTAACTTCTATTTGCAATACACACTTTGTTAAACAAGACTCTCAGAACATAGTGTGGTAGGTTCTTTTTTTTTTTTTTTTTTTTGGTAATGGATGAGACGAATCACTTAAATCAGTTAAAGAAATAAAATTAAAAAAAAAATCAGGCTAGCATGACTGTAATACAATACTGATGAATGTCGATTGCCACACAGTTGTGCGACTTTAGAAAAATTAGCAATTCCCTTGGGATTAGCAGAACGATACGGCTGACTGACCACGAACCTGTTTGACCTATCATACATCACGTATTTGTCTATAATCTGCTGTGTTGTGCCTTTGGTAAGGGTAAAGTTCAATTCGCGCGCAGTAGTAGCAGTGCAACAGCTCAGTAACCACAACCCCAGCAAGCTGTCAACTACCCGGCTGCTACGTGGGAAGAATTCGCTGCGGTGCCATTACTGTGACTTGAGTGGTTTTGTTCAAGGTTACGGGTGACTTGAAGTGTCCCAAGTCATCCCCGTGAAAGTTATGTTTACGTATTTTGAACACGTAACAACAATCTACTTATCATTAGTGCCCACAAAATTCTTATGTGACGACATGCCCTCTTACGTGGGTACGTGACCACACTTGCCTCACCCTTGAGTTATTACACAAGTCAACACAAACTTTAATGTTAAAGGGCACATCGTTGGAAGGGCCATTTGAACTAATTACTGTTTCTGAGCTTTAAAAAAGAGCAGAAGAAAAACATTATATTTAAATGTTTTAATATAACATACTAATTTACATTTAAATTACACAATCTCTCAATACTGTTCAAACTGTTTAAGAGGACGTGGTACATAATTCAACGCTAAATGTATTAATCTATAACTGTAGGTTTCTTGAAGCCAATTTGCGAAAATTAAACAATAGCAATCCTAGACAATAGTTTTAGCCAACGTTTTAAACAAAGTTGTTTCCAGTGTTACGAATTTCTGAGGCACAATCTCTGACGCCGGAACTTCGTGCATTTAACTGCGGCGCAAGAGATCACGCTTAATGAATTAATAATTCTGGATAAATATTTACTCATAAAGTTAACAAATACCGTTATCTAGGATTGTCATTGAGTATTTTATCCATACTGGCTTCCAAACAAACGTAGAAATCAATTGACGTTTTCAGCGTGTATTTATCTACCAAGCACTCTTAAGCACCGATGCAATAATTAAAGAGGCGAATAGTGAAGAGGATAGTCAATGTCAGTCCGTGCCCACAAATAATCGAAGCTACCAGTTCTATTAACTTCAGAGTGTCATTAATATGCAGGTGATATTACGTTCTTGACAACACGCAAAGTCCAGCCCGATAAATTGGCTTACGTATAGTGACAGACGCATACCTTACTAACTGAAGCTCGACCAGTCGACGTATTTGCACGTTGGAGTGGCCACGATGAGTAGCACTTCCATTTTCCTGACAAGCGATACTGCAAAGTTACGTTGCGGTCGATATTGACGTGCGAAGCGTTTGCCGTAATTCATGTTCCTTGTAGCCCTTGCCGAGAGTTATGTTGAAGCACGTCAATTGCTCACATAGCAATTCGCGAAGCCACATGCTTCCACCAAATTCAATAACCCGTGCCAACTAGATATCTCGACGGCCGTCAAAAACCGGCATATTCACAGACGTCTTATCTTCTTGCCCGCTGCTAGCCAAGTCCTCGCTGTTCCGTCACGCACGCACTGTCTCTCGCGCTTACAGCGCTCCTCGTCGGCACTAACGGAAACTTATTTTTGTGGGCTATAATATATAAATAGAGCCCACGATTTTTAGTGAAAAGAATTCTGCAACAATTTGTTTCAATGCATTATGTGCATATATGCAGCTCTGCTTCGTGGTCAGTGATTGGCTGTTTTAAATTCTCAGCGTCTCGGGGTTTTACCCGCAAATCACAGACGTGTGGTGTCGCAGTAACCTTGTCCCTGCTGGCACTAGTCAAATGAGCCACGCCTACATTCTGCCAATACTCAAGAAGCAGAGCTGCATTTGTGCACACAAGGTATTGAAACAAATTGTTGCAGAATTCTTTTCACCAAAAATCG